>WNGS01109781.1:0-13235 GCA_020271785.1 Procambarus virginalis
TTCCTTTTTCCGACTTTTACCCAGTTATTCATTCCTGCATCCTTGCCGTTGGCAGGGGTTGTTGGTCTCTGTTACTGGTAACAATCTACGTACTCGTAGTGCGTCCCTGTGGCCTTCCTCATACCACTGTAACATACGTTGGGAAACAGCTCTGACAAGGCTGGGTATTGGCCATACGTGCTTAACTCACGGACACTTAATGGAGCGCCGCCCTACTCCTTATTGTCCTAACTACATTGTCTCTCTTACAGTTGTGCATATCCTTGTTGAATGTCCTGACTTCCAGTACGAGCATGTGTCTTGCTCTCAGACCGTCCCCGCGGTCACTTATCCCTCGATAGATTTCTTGGTGAATCGGATTCTTTTGATATCGCTCGCTTGATGCGTTTCTGTTCTCATATTGGCATCCTCAGTGATATTTAGCGCCCTCTGATTATTCCACACATTTGATGGTGCTACATAGCCTTCCTGACTTGGTGCCTTCTTTGATAATTACTTACTTGTGTTGGCTGAGAGCATTTGGGACATTGGTGGCGTATGTTATGAGAGGACAAATTAGGGTTTTGCCAAGTGTAGCTTTTTTTTGGTATGTTGGTGTTTGTGTCTGCGTAGTCGAAGGAGGGACTTTTTGATTTGGCGTATTTGCATGCAGTGTATTTCTAAGTTAATGTCAAGATTTAGGCCGAGTATTGTAGTGTTTTTGGTGACGGGAATATATGTTGGGGTTGGTGATTGCGAGTAGAGTTTGTCGAGTATTGTGTTAGCATGTTTCTTGTAGAAGTAGTATGTGATGGTGGATTTAATGTGGTTCGGCTGCATTTACCAGTCGGGCTTTTATGTAAGTGCGACTGGTGGGAGCCTTGTGGGACCCCTGAGTGATGAGGGAAGTAGTGAGAGTGGAGGCTCAGAAAGCGAATCCTCATCTGTTGGTCGTCCAAGTAATTGCAGAGTAGTTTCTTAGTGTTCAGGGCAGGTCAGAGTTGTTACACATCTTGTTAAAGTCCCTCGTGCAATACCCTGTCGAAGGCCTTCTCGATGTCTTTGGTCACTAGTGCTGTCTTGCGGTGTTCTTTCTGGTTGATTAGTATGTAGTTCAGCACTATTATAGGAGCATAGTGCGTCGACCTGTGGGACAAGAAGTCGAACTGTCTTTCATTTAGTAGGTCAATGTCTTCAAGATGTTGTCTAAGTCTGATGTTTACTGGATGCTCGAAAACCTTCCTGAGCGTTTCAAGTAGGTTGATTGGTCGGTAGTTTTTGGGGTCATTATGTGGTTTTCCTGGTATTGGAATGAGAATAGCAGTTGCTTTTCAAGAGTTGAGAAAATTATCTGGAACATGGGAGGTATTATTGAGGGCAGTCAGGCCGTTGATAAGCGTCATAGGGAGGCGTCTAATGATTTCATGCCCTATACCCGAGGCCTCTGGGGCTCTGTTGGGGGGGGGGGGGTGCTAAGTAGCATCATCTTGACCTCTACTGGTGTCAGCGGTTCTGAAGTGCAGTTGGCTGTGTGGGTGAAAGATTGTCTGCCAGTGTTGCCGGAAAACTTGTATGACCTCTGCCGAGTCAGTGATGTTTCTGTCGTTGGGAGTAAGTGATTTGTTTGAAAGTCGTGTAGTTGTTTACCCAGATTTTTTTAATGAAGTTACACAATTCTTAAGGGTTTGTATTTGTGCTGTGTATTTGTAAATTTTGTTTATTTTACAAATAACTAGCAGTACCCGGCCACGTGTTGCTGTGGCTCAGCATCGCATGTGCGTTGCTGAGCCACAGCAACCTTCCCTGTCCCCCAGTCCTCCCTACTATTCCCCTCTCACCCGTCTCCTTGGCCTCCCAAACATTCCAACTCCACCTCTTCCTTCCCACCATGCCCCACTTCCCTCCCACAATGCCCCACTCCCCTGTCCCTTTGTCCTCCCAACCATTCTCCATTCCCCATCCCCTCGTCCCCACCATCCCAAACTTCCCCGTCCCTTCGTCCTTCCCCACCATTACCCCCTCTCTTGTCCCCACGTCCTCCCCACCATCTCTCACTTCCGTCCTCTCGTCACCACCACCATTCCCCACTCCCTCGTCCGATGCCTTCCCAAATGGTCTGATGTTCCCATCAGAAATTGGGAACATCAAGTGATCTGATGTTCCAATAACTGAAATATAAGAAAAAGTTAAAAAATTAAATGAAAATATGAAAAAATAAAAAAAAATAAAACATACCCACGAAATGAACGGTATGGTAAAACAACACAGCTCAATTCCACTGCAATTCACACAAAATAATCAAATCAAAATGTATGAAAATTCAATTTATCAATGCAATCAGAAACATTGAAATGGAATTGTAACATATTTAGTATAGCATGTATATTGCTCTTATGTGCAACAGATGGCGCTGTTTTCCCAGAAAAACAGTTTTACCTGCCACAGGTATGGCATCTCTACTTGTATTTACGAAATGAACGGTATGGCAAACAACACAGCTCAATTCCAACACAATGTCACACAAAATAATTCAATAAAAAATAAAAAAATCGAAATCTATGAAAATAAAATTTATCAATGCAATCGGAAACATTGAAATGGAATTACTGACATATTTAGTGTAGCGTGCATGTTGGTATTATGTGCAACAGATGGCGTTGTTTTTCAAAAACGCATGTTTTTACCTGTCACCGGGGTGGAATCTATATAGTAGGTATATAAAAAGATGCGCCTATTCGAATGCAATGTTGTCAAAATTTCAAAGGAATCGGTAAATAGGTTTCGAAGATTTCCCTCACATGAAAAACCACGTGTAAACCAGAATTTTTCTGAAAAAGCATTTTTTTTGTAATGTCACAGACGTAACATCTATATAGTATGCATATAAAAATCTGCTGTGATGCGAATGGAACGTTGTGTGAAAATTTCAAAGCAATCGGTAAATAATTTTCTGAGATTAGCGGTTATGCACAAACGAATACTTCCATTTTTATTTATATAGGTAAAAAACTAGACATGTCATTGCTTGGCGTGAGCATTGACCAGACTATTGAGTAAACGATTTCAGAGTATAATGAGGCCCAAGAGTATTTGGCCATGTCTGAGCTGGTTTTGTATGAATCTGTTTTGGTAGTGTGTGATAAGTCTCCTGGGCCGCATGGAAGGGGTAAACGAGTACCTTCTCCTGTGGGTGATGAGCGGTGTTTTTGCAGCCGCTGCTTGTGACTGTATTGTATAAGGTGTAGTTGGGTGTCAATGTCCTCGGGCGTTTTGTCATCATGTGTGAATGTTTGATCTGGGCAGTAGTATTTACAATATGCAAGAGACAGTCAGCTCTGTTGTATGTAAAAAGTGGGAGAGTTGCGTGGTGACCACCGGCCGGGTCGGACGCTCCTGAGGTCTCTCCGCACTGGCTAGTGTTTACGTTGGGTGATTGCTGGTTTGCCCTGCTGGTGGTGGTTTGCCACTGACAGGGTGACGTGTGACTTAGCCATGGGGTCTTCTCGCCCCCCAGTGAAGAGGACGTTGTCGGCTGGTCTGGCGTTTACGGTGCCGGTGGACCATCCATTGGTTGGTGTCGCCCTGGTGGACGTGCTTCATGTGCAGCTGTCGGACCTGGTGGGCATCCAGCTGCTTCAGGGCAACCGTGCTGTGGTCAAGTTCCACCTCCAGGCTGCCTTTCAGGCGTTTCTCGAGCGGTGTGAGGGGCGTGTTTACCCTCTCCCTGATACTGCTGGCTCCGTTAAGGTGGTGAATCTTAGTGTCACCTTGACGTCTGTGGCGGTGCATGGTGCCCCCTTCGAATTTCAGGACGACTTTTTGACCTCCTGTTTCGAACGGTTTGGGACAGTGTTAAGTGTTCGTTGGAACAAGGTCGTTGCCGGGCACTGTGTTGGTATGCTTGACGGCTCCCGCACCCTGACAATGTCGCTGAAGTGTAGTGTACCGTCGTCGATGTCCGTGTTGGGGTACACGCTCCGCTGCCAGTATCGGGGTCAACCGCGCACCTGTTATCGGTGTGGTCACGAGGGTCATCTGGCTGCAGCGTGCGATGTGGGAGCAACTGGTCGGGTGCATGTTTTTCGTGCGGAGGATTTTCCGCCCCTGTTGCGTTCGGACGGTTCTGAGGATGGAGTGGGTGCTGTGCCTGAGGCGCCTGCTTGCCTGTCTGCTGCTCCCCCTGTTGAGGCGAGTTCTACGGCCTGTGCGACACATCTGGTGCCTGCTGTGGCCCCTGGGGCTGTTGAGCCGGTGTGTGTGGGTGTCGGGCCGTCGCCTGAGCTGCGTGTTGTGCAGGATGTCCCGGTGGAGGTCCATGTCCCGCCCCCACCTGTGGATGTGATACCGGCTCCCGGGGACGTGGGTTCTGCTGTGTTGGAGGGGGTGCTTCAGCAAGGTGAGGTGCCTGCCGTGTCTGTGTGTGTTGACAACTGTAGTTCTGCTCTTTCCCTCCCTTTGCAGAAGCGTGCGCGTCGGTGTTCTGAGGCTGTGTCCCAGGATGATGTGGACAGTGTGGGTGATGTGGCCTCTGTGGACTCTTCGGACGGTGCTGGTGTGGCCTGTGTGAATGTGAAGATGGTGGCCGTGCCTGCGGCGCGGCCTGCTGGGCGTGGTGTGGTGCGACCTGTCTCGAAGCGTTCGCGGCGGGCTCGGAGTGTGTCTCCCCTTCGTGGTGTGCCTTGGGAGGAGGTGGGGGAGTATGGTGATCTGGCGCCCCCCACCGAGGATGTTGGTGCTGTGAGGGACTCCGAAGTTGCTACCTGTGCCTCTCCTCATGCGTCTCCTGCTGTTGGATCTCCGCAGTGGGGGGTTGTCCCTGATGATCGGGACCTCGTCGTGATGTTGTGGAAAGATGTGCGCCGGGGGGCCTCAGGTCCTGTGCCCGGTGCTGGGGTTGGTGACGCACCTGCATCCCCTGCTGTATCCCCTCCTTCCTTGCTCCGGTCTGGGGATTGTCTAGTCCCGTCTGCTGGGGTCGTGCCTTGTGAGGGTCCGGAGTTGGGCCCTTATCGAGATACCCGGGTGCTTCAGATCCTGTGGTGCTCGTCCACTATCTGGGTGTCGCGGGTGAAGGAGTTTGTGTATCGGGTGCCGGATAGGATGTCTCAGCCGAGGGCGCCGCCTTGTGGCCGGCTGCCCGATGACGAGTGGGTGATTTGGGAAGCATACTGCTTGCGCTTTCCGATATACAAGTTTCCGGAGAAGTATTAGTTCCCGTCTTGCGCACACTGCTACGCCGTGCGTGGGTCAGCTGCCACCGTGACCACGACGCCCCGCCCCCCGGTGCGGGGTGTCTCCCTCTAACATTCGACTCTGTTTTCGCCGCCTCTCCTCTCTCTACGGCCCATCACGTCTACCGCTTTTGACTTTCTTCTCATCCTAACCGTCAACGCATCTCCTTACGTCTGTCCTGGTGCAGTCATCGGGAGGGTTACCCCTTCATGCAAACTGCACCTATTCTCACGAAGAAGAAGAAAAGTGGGAGACCCTGTATGTGTGTGTGTGTGTGTGTGTGTACTTACCTATTTGTACTTACCTATTTGTGCTTGCAGGATCGAGCATTGACTCTTGGATCCCGCCTTTCCAGCTATCGGTTGTTTACAGCAATGACTCCTGTCCCATTTCCCTATCATACCTAGTCTTAAAAGTATGAATAGTATTTGCTTCCACAACCTGTTCCCCAAGTGCATTCCATTTTTCCACTACTCTCACGCTAAAAGAAAACTTCCTAACATCTCTGTGACTCATCTGAGTTTCCAGTTTCCACCCATGTCCCCTCGTTCTGTTATTATAACGTGTGAACATTTCATCTATTTCCACTTTGTCAATTCCCCTGAGTATTTTATATGTCCCTATCATATCTCCTCTCTCCCTTCTTTTCTCTAGTGTCGTAAGGTTCAGTTCCTTCAGTCGCTCTTCATATCCCTTCCCTCGTAACTCTGGGACAAGCCTCGTCGCAAACCTCTGAACCTTCTCCAGTTTCCTTATGTGTTTCTTCAGGTGGGGGCTCCATGATGGCGCGGCATACTCTAAGACGGGTCTCACGTATGCAGTGTAAAGCGCCCTAAAAGCCTCCTCATTTAGGTTTCTGAATGAAGTTCTAATTTTCGCCAGTGTAGAGTACGCTGCTGTCGTTATCCTATTTATATGTGCCTCAGGAGTTAGATTAGGTGTCACATCCACTCCCAGATCTCTTTCTCGAATCGTTACAGGTAGGCTGTTCCCCTTCATTGTGTACTGTCCCTTTGGTCTCCTATCACCTGATCCCATTTCCATAACTTTACATTTACTGGTGTTAAACTCCAGTAGCCATTTCCCTGACCATCTCTGCAACCTGTTTAAGTCCTCTTGGAGGATCCTACAATCCTCGTCTGTCACAACTCTTCTCATTAATTTTGCGTCATCCGCAAACATTGACATGTATGACTCCACTCCTGTAAACATGTCATTTACGTAAATTAGAAAGAGGATTGGTCCCAGCACCGATCCTTGAGGTACTCCACTTGTTACTGTTCTCCAGTCCGACTTCTCGCCCCTTACCATTACCCTCTGGCTCCTTCCTGTTAGGTAGTTCTTCACCCATTCTAGGGCCTTTCCGCTTACTCCTGCCTGCCTCTCAAGTTTGTATAGCAGTCTCATGTGCGGTACTGTATCAAAGGCCTTTTGGCAGTCAAGAAATATGCAGTCTGCCCAGCCTTCTCTGTCCTGCCTTATCCTTGTTACTTTATCATAGAATTCTAAAAGGTTTGTTAGGCATGATTTCCCTGTCCAGAAACCATGTTGGTGCTTGTTTACAAACCCAATGCTCTCCAGGTGCTCAACAAGTCTTAGCCTAATTATTCTTTCAAGTATTTTGCAGGGGATGCTTGTCAATGATACGGGTCTGTAGTTAAGTGCCTCCTCCCTGTCACCTTTCTTGAAAATCGGTACGACATTTGCCTCCTTCCAGCAACTGGGCAATTCTCCCGACATAAGTGACTCATTAAAGATCATTGCCAGAGGCACACTGAGAGCCTGCGCTGCCTCTTTAAGTATCCACGGTGATACTTTGTCTGGTCCAACAGCTTTGTTTGCATCCAGTGTTGTCAACTGTTTCATTACCTCCTCTGCTGTCACCTCTATGTCTGATAGTCTGTCATTTAGGGTAATCGCTTCTAACAATGGGAGCTGCTCAGGCTCGGTTGTGAACACTCCATGGAAATTTGCATTCAGTACCTCGCAGATTTCCTTGTCGCTTTCTGTATATGCCCCTTCTGTTTTCCTCAGTCTTGTCACTTGGTCATTTACCGACATCTTCCTTCTTATATGGCTATGTAGTAATTTAGGTTGCTTTTTCGCTTTGACTGCAATATCATTCTCATAATTTCTTTCCGACATTCGTCTTATGTTAATGTAATCATTCCTAGCTCTGTTACATCTAATCCTGTTGTCCTCTGTCCTTTGTCTTCTGTACTTCCTCCACTCCCTCCTGCTTCTCACCTTTGCTTCCTTACATTGTCTATCAAACCATGGGTTATTATATTCCCTCCTGCTTTTTTCCTTTATTGTTGGAATAAATCTCTCTTCAGCCTCTTTGCATTTCAATATGACTTGGTTCATCATACCTTGCACTGTTTTTCCTATAAGCTCTTCCTCCCACTGCACTTCTCCCAGGTAGTCCCTTATCCTTCTGTAGTCCCCTTTTCTGTAATCAATTCTCCTTCCCCGTACCTCTTGACCGTTGGTCACAATTTTAAGCTCCATCATGTAGTCAAAGACTAGGACACAATGGTCACTGGCTCCTAGTGGTATTTCATGTTCCAACTGCTCGATGTCTTCTACATTCTGGGTGAAGATGAGATCTAATAGGCTGGGCGTATCCCCTCCTCTTTCCCTAGTATCTTCCTTCACATGCTGTGTTAGGAAATTCCTGTCAATAACGTCTACCAGCTTCGCTCCCCAGGTCTCCTCCCCGCCATGGGGATTCCTCGTTTCCCAATCTATCTCTCCGTGGTTTAGGTCCCCCATGACCAGTAGCTTCGCCTTCATTCTATGCGCTATTGTTGCTGCCCTCTGCAGTTCATCTATACATGCCTTGTTGCTGTCCTCGTACTCCTGCCTGGGCCTTCTACTGTTTGGTGGGGGATTGTAGAGTATCAAGATTACAATCTTCTTCCCATCCACTGTCAGAGTTCCATGTATGGAGCTCGTGCTTTCATTGGTACCCGGATTTTCCAGCTCATCAAACTTCCATTTCCGCTTTATTAGGAGTGCCACTCCTCCTCCCTGTCTCTGTGTCCTTTCTTTTCTTATCACCTGGTACCCCTCCGGAAAGATTGCATCCGAGATCATGTCATTTATTTTAGTTTCCACTATTGCCACTATGTCTGGGTCTGCCTCACTAACTCTTTCTTTTATCTCTTCTGCTTTATTGGCTACCCCATCAGCATTGGTGTACCACACCTTGAGACTCTTCTTGGAAACTCGGGTGTCTGAGTTCCCCCTTTCACTGGGGGTCTGGGGGGGACTGGTGGGTGTCTGGGGGCGAGTGGGGGCTGTGGGGGTGAATGGGGGCGAGTGGGGGCTGTGGGGGTGAATGGGGGGTGCTAGGGGGTGCCTGGGAGTGCCTGGTAGGCGAATGGGGTCTGGGCATCTAGGGGGGTAGGAAGGGCATAATGGGTCTGAAAGTTAGGGGTCTGAATAGCATGTGGGGATTGAGAAATAGAGTGAGACTGAGAGTCAGATAGAGGTTGAGAAGTTGGGGGGAGAGGGATATTGAGGACAGAGGGCTGAGAGGAGAATGGAGCATGGGTGCTGGGAGTGGAAGAGAGGGCGTATTAGTTAGGGGGGAATCGGGGGTAGGTGGGGGTTTTGGGGTAGAAGAGGGGAAGAGGGAGATGGGGGAAGGTGTTAGGGGGTCACAAGGTGAGGGGGTTAAATGTGGGCTGAAGGTGCATAGGAGGGGTGAGGGTTGGGTGGGGTTTGGGGTGAGTGTAAGAGGGGTGCAGTGGAAGAGAAGGGGCAGGGGTGTGGAAGGGGTAGTAGGGGAGGGGGGATGGGAAGGTGGGTTTGGGGAGGGCATGGCTTGACCCACTGGGGTCGTTGACAGGTGTGATGTTGGAGGGGCAGGGGAATCGTTGGGGAGGTGCAAATGTGGAATGGACAGGGGGGTTTTGGGGTGATGAAGCAGGGGGGTTTGGGGGGCTGAGGCAGGGGGGAGGTATAGGAGGGCTGAGTTGGGGATGATGCGACCTGGGGGGTGACCTGGGTTGTGACCTGGGGGGTGACCTGTGATGTGACCTGGGAGGTGAAACTACCTGAGAGGCTAGTTCGGTGTCGTGCTTGCCACCTATGCTTGTAGGCTATTTGCTCATCTTTCGTCATAAACCTCTCTATAAACACATTGTAATGGGTTTCACTTCCTCTGAGTAAATGCTTGTTCCTCATTATGTACTCCACAGCCTCCTCATTGGAGAATTGTACCAGAACAGGCCTATTTTTGGTACAATTGTAAGGTCCAACCCGGCGGCTGATATCCACCTCGTATTCTGCCATCCCTGCTCCAATACATCTCAATATCTCATGCAATTCATATTTTTCCGTCTCTATCCTGTCTTGTCTTGTTGATGCCCCAGATTCGAATAATCCATGTAGTATAATAGACCGCCTCCTCAGTAATTCTTTGTCATGCTGGTAGCCTGTCCCCTGGGGTTTCTCCATCCCAACCGCAGTCACTAACCCATCCCCCACTAATCCTCTGTCCTTAGCCATGCTGTTAATCCTTCCTAATTCGTTTGTGATCCGAGCACATTCCCTCTCCCAGTCCTCTCTTCCCTTCCTAATCTCTTCCTGAATATAGAGCATAATTTCTTGTTTCTGCCTCTCTACCTCAACCTGTATTTGCTGAAATAACTCGCTTTTAATCCCTTGGATTAGATCCACCATCCAATCGCTCCTTCTCTCTACAAATTTCCCTATTAATTTGTCTATAAATCTGTCCTCCTCCTCATCCCTGCTGGTGATTGACCTTGAACCCCTTCCTGATCGTGTCATTGCAGTAACAACCCAGCCAAAAAAGGCGCTCCTCAATACCTTGCTCAATCTGCAGCACAAACAGGCGAGAAAGTACACCACGCGGCTGGTCCAGATGTGAGGTCTCTGCGTCCCGCGTCCCAGCTGGTGAGGTCACTAGTGGTGAGGTCACTCCAGCTCAATGTCGGCTCCACAATTTCACAATACCACAAATGTACTCAACACTTATTTTCAGTGGTGCTGTTTCTACTGTTTTTCTTCACTTCCTTGTGGTTTTGAGTGAGCTTACTAATTATTCAATCACTCATATACACTCATATACGCATATACACTGATTTTCCCCCCCAATTCACTAGCTACGCAAGAGCTTCCCAAAGACCCGTCTGATCACCGCGGCTGTGTGTGTGTGTGTGTGTGTGTGTGTGTGTGTGTGTGTGTGTGTGTGTGTGTGTGTGTGTGTGTGTGTACTCACCTATTTGTACTCACCTATTTGTGCTTGCGGGGGTTGAGCTTTGGCTCTTTGGTCCCGCCTCTCAACTGTCAATCAACTGGTGTACAGATTCCTGAGCCTACTGGGCTCTATCATATCTACACTTGAAACTGTGTATGGAGTCAGCCTCCACCACATCACTGCCTAATGCATTCCATCCGTTAACTACTCTGACACTGAAAAAGTTCCTTCTAACGTCTCTGTGGCTCATGTGGGTACTCAGTTTCCACCTGTGTCCCCTTGTTCGCGTCCCCCCAGTGTTGAATAGTTTGTCCTTGTCTACCCGGTCGATTCCTCTGAGGATTTTGTAGGTTGTGATCATATCTCCCCTTACTCTTCTGTCTTCCAGTGTCGTAAGGTGCATTTCCCGCAGCCTTTCCTCGTAACTCATGCCTCTTAGTTCTGGGACTAGTCTAGTGGCATACCTTTGGACTTTTTCCAGCTTCGTCTTGTGCTTGACAAGGTACGGGCTCCATGCTGGGGCTGCATACTCCAGGATTGGTCTTACATATGTGGTGTACAAGATTCTGAATGATTCCTTACACAGGTTCCTGAACGCTGTTCTGATGTTAGCCAGCCTCGCATATGCCGCAGATGTTATCCTTTTTATGTGGGCTTCAGGAGACAGGTTTGGTGTGATATCAACTCCTAGATCTTTCTCTCTGTCCGTTTCATTAAGTACTTCATCTCCTATTCTGTATCCTGTGTCTGGCCTCCTGTTTCCACTGCCTAGTTTCATTACTTTGCATTTACTCGGGTTGAACTTCAACAGCCATTTGTTGGACCATTCACTCAGTCTGTCTAGGTCGTCTTGTAGCCTCCTACTATCGTCCTCAGTTTCAATCCTCCTCATAATTTTTGCATCATCGGCAAACATTGAGAGAAACGATTCTATACCCTCTGGGAGATCATTTACATATATCAGAAACAGTATAGGTCCAAGGACTGACCCCTGCGGGACTCCACTCGTAACGTCTCGCCAATCTGAGACCTCACCCCTCACACTGACTCTTTGTCTCCTGTTGCTTAGGTACTCCTGTATCCAACGGAGTACCTTCCCTTTCACTCCAGCCTGCATCTCCAGCTTTTTCACTAGCCTCTTGTGTGGCACTGTATCAAAGGCTTTCTGACAATCCAAAAATATGCAGTCTGCCCACCCTTCTCTTTCTTGCCTTATTTTTGTTGCCTGGTCGTAGAATTCAAGTAACCCTGTGAGGCAGGACCTGCCATCCCTGAACCCATGTTGATGCTGTGTTACAAAGTTCTTTCGCTCCAGGTGCTCCACTAGCTTTCTTCGCACAATCTTCTCCATCAGCTTGCATGGTATGCAGGTTAGGGACACTGGCCTGTAATTCAGTGCCTCCTGTCTATCCCCTTTCTTGTATATCGGGACTACATTAGCTGCTTTCCAAATTTCTGGCAGTTCCCCTGTTGCCAGAGATTTGTTATACACTATGGAGAGTGGTAGGCACAGTTCTTCTGCTCCTTCCTTAAGTATCCAAGGAGAGATTCCATCTGGGCCTATAGCCTTTGTCACATCCAACTCTAGTAAACACTTTCTTACTTCCCCGCTTGTAATCTCAAACTCTTCCAGTGGTTCCTGGTTAGCTATCCCCTCTCTTAACTCTGGGATTTCTCCTTGTTCTAGGGTGAAGACCTCTTGGAATTTCTTATTCAGTTCCTCACATACTTCCTTGTCGTTTGTAGTGAATCCTTCTGCCCCTATCCTTAATTTCATAACCTGTTCCTTTACTGTTGTTTTTCTCCTGATGTGGCTATGCAGCAATTTAGGCTGAGTCTTTGCCTTGCTTGCGATGTCGTTTTCGTATTGTCTTTCCGCCTCTCTTCTCATCCTGACATATTCATTCCTGGCATTCTGGTATCTTTCTCTGCTCTCCAGTGTCCTGTTATTCCTATAGTTTCTCCATGCCCTTTTACTTTGTTGCTTAGCTAGCCTACATCTCTGATTAAACCATGGGTTTCTCATCTTCATTTCACTGTTTTCCTTTTGGACTGGGACAAACTTGTTTGCTGCTTCCTTGCACTTTTGCGTGATGTAGTCCATCATATCTTGGGCCGTCTTTTCCCTGAGCTCTGTTTCCCATGCTATGTCTGTTAGGAATTTTCTTATCTCCTCATAGTTTCCCTTTCGGTATGCTAACCTTTTGGTTTCAGTATCTCTCCTCGAGTTCAATAACCCTTCTTCAATCAGGTACTCAAACTCCAATACACTGTGGTCGCTCATCCCTACTGGGGCCTCAAAACCGATTTCTCTTATGTCAGAGTCGTTCAGGGTGAAGACCAGGTCGAGTCTCGCTGGTTCGTCATTTCCTCTCATCCTTGTGGGTTCTCTGACATGCTGGGTTAAGAAGTTTCTAGTCACCACCTCCAGTAGTTTGGCTCTCCACGTATCCTCGCCGCCATGCGGTTCCTTGTTCTCCCAATCAATCCTTCCGTGATTGAAGTCCCCCATGATGAGCAGGTGGGATCTATTTCTACAGGCAGCAGAGGCTGCCCTCTCAATTATAGTGTTAACTGCCATGTTGTTGTTTTCATACTCTTGACTGGGTCTTCTGTCATTTGGTGGAGGGTTATATATTACTGCTACTACTATCCTTGGTCCTCCCATTGTGTGGTGCCTGCTATGTAGTCTCTGAATGCCTGCTATGTAGTGCCTGCTATGTAGTCTGTGTGTGTGTGTGTGTGTGTTTGTTGTATTCACTTAGTTGTATTTTACGGGGAGCTTTGCTCTTTC
>WNGS01109783.1:0-11435 GCA_020271785.1 Procambarus virginalis
ATCGCCATTGTTATGGCCTGGCCGCCACAGCCTTGTCATATACATTAAAAATACATTACTGCGCTGTTCAGGGTAAACAAAACCATCTCTAAAATTTTATTGAGAAAATATTAACAATCACTGTTGATACATGAAAATTTTGAATACCTTTGAAAGGAATGAACCAATTTTTGCCCACCCACTGGACTTGATCAGACCGTGTTCAAACATCATATGCAGCAGCCATCAGCTGGCTTAATCGTCGGCTTGGCAGCTCAATTGGAACGCAATTACACAATGAACTTTATTTAATTTTAGTTATACAGTATAAAATATATCCTACCTGAATGTTACTTGAAAAAATTACCCGACCCGACTTGACTTCGGAATAACCGGAGCTCCGGAAATAATGACTAGGGTACAGCCCATATAGGCCGTTAAATTGAGTGGATACTTACACACGTTATATACAAGTCTCCATTTGTGTTCCACTATAGCGAAACCACTAAGCTGGGTAGGCTGAGTGCAGTCAATAGAAGGATGTGCCACACACCAGTCAAAAAACATCGCCACCACCCTCCTTCCTACGCCTTACTCCTCCTCCATGGCGCACAGCGCTAAATATCAACGCAATCCTGCTATTATCAAACCCTGGTCAGTTTTATCACAGTCAGGGTCTTCTGTAATAATTGCATCGCTACATAATAGCATGAACAAGTATATTTTAGCATTTTTTAGGCGATGCTGTGGTCACAAGCTGAACAGCAGTGCTGTTTAGCTCATGCTGCGTGCATCAGGCTTGGTTGCTCACTCATACTGAACCAATAACACTCCGGGATGTTTGGCCCACGATTTTTTTTTTAAATGGCGTCTGTTTACAAGAGCCCTGATGAAGGTGTGGTGACCCCGTGTATCCGCGGTCCGTTTAAATCTTGCGTAGTACTCCCAACAATCATATGACGTGTGAGCGCAGTTGACTGAACAACGTCCAGCACGTCATATGACGTGATGCGCACTTAAGGGTTAAGAACCATCAGTCCGTTGGAGATCGGGTTCAGCGCCGAAAGGGGGAATTGACAATAAAAGGTCCCCTCGCTCGAGACGTTGGGTACTACAGTTCAACGGGTGGAAGAGTATGCCTCCCCAAGCACCGGGCGTCAAAATAGAAGATGTCCAAAGGAAGAATCCAAAACAAGCAAAAGGTCGGCAGGAAAACGGACAAGCAGATAGAAGAGGGGGAGAAAAACGAAACATTAGAAAAAGGAAAAGCGATCCGGCACAATTAGAGAAGACAGCAGCAGGAGTGCAAGGCCACAAAAGGACAGAGGACTGTCCCACGGAGCATCACACTCGGCAGCTGTCTACGAAGCCCCCTCACGACGCCAACGGGCCGATGGGAGGGGGCGAGTGCACACAAGCCAGGCTGCCTGGTGATGGCGGCATTCAGTATTACGAGTTTTGTGCTAAATTTTAACATTTCTGTCGTTCGGTGTGAATCATTGCAGAGTTGTTTGTCATTTTCAAAGTTTATCCTTTTTTAACAATCCAGTTGTCTGTAAAGTTTCGACGAGTTTCTGGATGCTTTCGTGGTGCGGTGGCAAACTGTCATTTGCTCTCTGTGCCCCTGTGAGACATGCAGATTTTGGCTCTGGCCCCCAGTAACCCAAACACAACTTCTGCATCTGATTTGACCCATTTGCATGGATCAACCTCAGCAAGATATGTAGACGAGATAGCTCGGCAAGATAGCTTCAAGGAGCCACCGGGGCACATCCTTCCCTCCCACCCCCCCACACCCCCAAAAAAAGAGAGCCTTTCATTACATTCAACACTGGGTTTTGCAATGTTACTAATAATGCACAGTACTTCAGCTAAGTCTTACAGCTAGCAAAATTACTGTGATATGCATAAAAGTATTTGCAATGATTAAGGCATTGGCAAATGCAACAATCATAAACAGCACATTACAACATCAGTAATATAGTATTGGGAGAAAGTGGTGATAATGAGGAATGATACCGATAATAAACTTAGTACAGGTAGTTTGGGTAATGATGGGTTAACTGGCAGGACTAGAGTCTATAGCTTTATATTACTCACCATTATTATTGTCATTTGAACTCCTGTGAAATGAGCATGCATGCATATATTTATACACTTACATACATACATACACACACATTAATATATATATATTATATATATATAGATATATATATTATATATATAATATATATATATTATAGTATATATATTATGATATATATATTACTATATTATATATATTATAATATATATATATATATATATATAATATATATTATATATATATATATATATATATATAATGTCGTACCTAGTAGCCAGAACGCAATTGTCAGCCTACTATGCAAGGCCCGATTTGCCTAATAGGCCAAGTTTTCATGAATTAATTGTTTTTCGACTACCTAACCTACTAACCTAACCTAACCTAACTTTTCTAGCTACATAACCTAACCTAACCTATAAAGATAGGTTAGGTTAGTTAGGTAGGTTTGGTTGGTTCGGTCATATATCTACGTTAATTTTAACTCCAACGAAAAAAAATTGACCCTCTACATAATGAAATGGGTAGCTTTATCATTTCATAAGAAAAAAATTAGAGAAAATATTTAATTCAGGAAAACTTGGCTTATAGGACAAATCGGCCTGCATAGTAGGCCAAAAAGTGAGTTCTGGCTACTAGGTACGACATAATATATATATATATATATTATATAATATATATTATATATATATATATATATATATATATATATATATATATATATATATATATACACACAGTGGAACCTCTATTAATGAGTTTAATCCGTTCTGGCACCGAGCTCGTTACCTGGAAAATTCGTCTTTGGAAGCAAATTTCCCCATTTAAAATAAAGGAAATAAATTTAATCCGTTCCACTCCCAAAAAACATCCATACTTTATGACATTTTTTAATGTAAATATATACTGCACATGTAATTATAAATGATTTGTTGCCTGTTTTAATGTTTACTTTATCTTATGAAGAGTCGTTGCTGGCTTGAGGAGAGATGGGGAGGTGGGATGGAGGAGAGGGGTTATGGTGTGGAAGGAGAATCCACCTCGAGTCAGGCGGCTCTCTCTTCTTGGGATTTACACCCCACTGGGACCAGGTTGTGGTTCACATCACTGGCTCTCTTCTTTCTCTACTTTTGGAAAGAACTTTATATTGACAATTGCTTTTGTTTTTGTTTTAGGTAATCCATAAAACGAGACAGCTAATTGTCATTAAACATGTTCAACACGGGTTGTCACTGCTTGACCAGGATGATGTCAGTGGAAGAGGAAGCATCCTCCCTTACCTCCTCATTCCCTTACTAAGGGTGTAAATTGTTGATGAGGCCCTGCATACTCCCTTGTGAGACTCATCACACAGACCCACACTCATGCTTCGCTATAATTCCTTCTTCAAATCCACAATAATTGTATCTTTCTTCCTCTTGACAACACTATCTTTAGAAGCAGCTTCTTTGGAGACATCGTGTGTTACAAATTGTAGTCGCAAAGCCACTAAAAACCCAAAGAAAGAGCAAATAAATCCAGAGGGATGCTTGTCGTGTGAGATAAAACAACAACACTGGCGTCGGAGGCGTCCGAGAATTTGCGAGAACCCGCGAGACGCTAGGAAGTACCATGTGGTTTTGCTCTTTAATATAGAGGCGAGCTCGTCAATAGAGACAAATTTGCTGCGAGTGGCTTGCTCGTTACTGGAAAAACTCGTTAATAGAGCCACTCGTTAATCGAGGTTCCACTGTATATATATTATTAAATATGACCGAAAAAGTAAGATTAATAATTCTAACACAATTTTCTCGATCTTCCTTATGTTTCTTTTTACTGTCGACGGTAAATGAAAAATCAATTCTCCAAAATTCATTTTTATTTCTAGTCTGACGCAACACTTGAGCGCGTTTCGTAAAACTTATTACATTTTCAAAGACTTTAGTTTACACACACACAACTTATAACTGAATGTTGTTGTTGTTTGGGTCTTTTATACCTGCTTTTGGGTGAGGTTATCAAATACAATAGTAAGGTGAAAACAAACTTTCAACAAAACACAGAACACGGAACAATGGGTATAAGTTAAAGGGCAGACTTGTAACTGCAGACGGCCTATTGGCCCATATTTCCTGATGCTTCTATATTGGAGCGGAGTCTTGAAGTGGGTAGAATATAGTTGTGCATTAATTGGCTGTTGATTGCTGGTGTTGACTTCTTGATGTGTAGTGCCTCGCAGATGTCAAGCCGCCTGCTGTCGCTGTATCTATCAATGATTTCTGTGTTGTTTGGTAAGATTTCTCTGGTGATGGTTTGGTTGTGGGAAGAGATTATATGTTCCTTAATGGAGCCCTGTTGCTTATGCATCGTTAAACGCCTGGAAAGAGATGTTGTTGTCTTGCCTATATACTGAGTTTTTTTGAGGCTTACAGTCCCCAAGAGGGCATTTGAAGGCATAGATGATGTTGGTCTCTTTTAGAGTGTTCTGCTCAGTGTCTGGAGAGTTTCTCATGAGTAGGCTGGCCGTTTTCTTGGTTTTATAGTAAATCGTCAGTTGTATCTTCTGATTTTTGTCTGTAGGGATAACATTTCTATTAACAATATCTTTCAGGACCCTTTCCTCCGTTTTATGAGCTGTGGAAAAAGAAGTTCCTGTAAAATAGTCTAATAGGGGGTATAGGTGTTGTATTAGTTGTCTCTTCAGAAGTTGCATGGCGTTTCACTTTCCTTCTTATGATGTCTTCGACGAAACCATTGGAGAAGCCATTGTTGACTAGGACCTGCCTTACCCTACAGAGTTCTTCGTCGACTTGCTTCCATTCTGAGCTGTGGCTGAGAGCACGGTCGACATAAGCGTTAACAACACTCCTCTTGTACCTGTCTGGGCAGTCACTGTTGGCATTTAGGCACATTCCTATGTTTGTTTCCTTAGTGTAGACTGCAGTGTGGAAACCTCTGCTCCTTTCCATGACTTACATCTAGAAAGAGCAGCTTCCCATTCTTCTCCATCTCGTAAGTGAAACGCAACACAGAATTCTGCTCAAATACCTCCTTCAGCTCCTGCAGACGTCTGACATCAGGTACCTTTGTGAAAATGTCGTCAACATACCTGCAGTATATGGCCGGTTTCAAGTTCATGTCGACTAAGACTTTTTTCTCGATGGTACCCATGTAGAAGTTCGCAAACAGGACACCTAGGGGAGAACCCATGGTGACCCCATCTACTTGCTTATACATGTGCCCATCCAGGCTCAAGAAGGGTGCCTCTTTAGTACAAGCTTGGAGTAGTTTTCTCAGAATATTTTCTGGTATGTCAACAGGAGTACAGGCCGGATCACGATACACTCTGTCCGCTATCATCCCGATTGTTTCATCCACAGGTACGTTGGTAAACAGTGATTCTACGTCCAACGAGGCTCTTATCCCTGTGGCCCGTGTTCCCTGCAGTAAGTCAACAAATTCCTTTGGAGACTTCAGGCTGAAGGGACATAAGGAGTCAGCAAGCCGTTGAGTCATTTCGCCAGTCTGTACGTGGGTGTGGGTATCTGGCTGATGATTGGCCGAAGTGGGTTTCCAGGCTTATGTGTCTTGACATTTCCATACGCATATCCAGGTTTATATTCCCCAATAATCTTTGGCAGGTGGAGTCCGGATTTCTTGGCGGATTCCGGATATGGATGGATGGATGGATGGATATATATATATATATATATATATATATATATATATATATATATATATATATATATATATATATATATATATATATATATATATATATATGTATATATATATATATATATATATATATATATATATATATATATATATATATATATATATATATATGCAAACAAGCCTGAATGGTCCTCAGGACTATATGCAACTGAAAACTCACACCCCAGAAGTGATTCGAACTCATACTGCCAGGGCAATGCAACTGGTATGTACAGGGACGCCCTAATCCGCTTGACCATCACGACCGGACAAAAGGAAGTGATAGCCGAAGCTATTTGAACCACTTCCCTGCCGGCACTCGGATGGTAATTTTGGGCATAGCATTTTATCAGATCACTTCATTTTTTGGGGCAACACGTGAGGAACACAAATGCGAACAAGCTTGAATGGTCCCCAGGACTATATGCAACTGAAAACTCACACCCCAGAAGTGATTCGAACCCATACCTGTCAACCTGGCAGGGGCGTCCCGGTACATACCAGTTGCGTTGCCCCTGGCAGTGTGGGTTCGAATCACTTATGGGGGTGTGAGTTTTCAGTTGCATATAGTCCTGGGGACCATTCAGGCTTGTTCGCATATTATTATATATATATATATATATATATATATATATATATATATATATATATATATATATATATATATATATATATATATATATATATATATATATATATATATATATATATATATATATATATATATATATATATATATATATATACATTTTCTATATATATATATAATATATAATATTCAGCAGGTTTTCTTTTAAACATGTCTCAATGAATATGACCGCATATTCTGTATTTACTATCTTCTGATTTAGGGCTTCTATCCCTCTAACTATTTTCTTAGCATCAGGGCTTAGCTGAAATAGGAGTTCTCCAAAACTCATTTTCGTAATTTCAAGGTGAGAAAAAGAAGTGAATTACTATAGAATGTATTACACTTATTTATACAATTTGCACAACGTTTCGAACCTCCATGGTTCATTCTCAAGTGAAAAGAATTTCAATACAATACTGTACTCTATCAACACTTTTTACACTAATTTATATGCCTTTCAATCATAATTTATATCGTTAGTGGATGACTCGTCACGACTTGTCGATGAGAATTCAGCATCAGTGTGTGCAACATGGCTTGTAGAGCATTCGTTGCCGGCGGATGCTCCATGATTTGTCGATGAGAATTCAGCATCGGCGGGTGCAGCATGACTTGTAGAGCATTCGTTGCCGGCAGATGCTCCACGACTTGTCGATGGGAATTTAGCATCGGCGGGTGCAGCATGGCTTGCAGAGCATTCGTTGCCGGCGGATGCTCCACGACTTGTTGATGGTAATTCAGCATCGGCGGGTGCAGCATGGCTTGCAGAGCATTCGTTGCCGGCGGATGCTCCACGACTTGTCGATGGTAATTCTGCATCGGCGGGTGCAGCATGGCTTGTCGACAAAGATTTTTCACGAACCGTTGAAATCATGAATTTATCTATTTTTGTCTGAATCTGATTTTCTCTGGCTAACGTTCTGAGACATTGCTTAAAGGCTGTAAAGTGTACATAAAAATTTCCAACAACTTCATGTTTACTTTTTCTTGAATATTCAACGAGTTCCTCAATTTGTTCCAATCTTTTCTGATATCCGACACCTCTAGGGAGAGCCTCACCAACATCGTCTGAGTCATCATCAGAGTCATCAGAGTCATCAGAGTCATTTCCGAGAACACTTTGTGCAATCTGTTCTTCAGTTAACAATTCATAACCAGGATCGTAATCATTTTCTAACCATTCATTGATATCATTCACTTGTACACCCTGACCAGCTTGGAGCAACATTGTTCGGATCGTTTCTTCAAACCCTTCAAAATCATTGGCTTCATTTTCAAAACCTTCGAATTCACTATCAGATACTGCTGCGTCACATCTAGGCCTCTCTGTTAACAGTTTCTTCCATGAATTTGTTAGTGTGGTTTCTTTCACTTTATTCCAAAGCCTAGCCCAGTGGAATATTGCTTCCCTGATTGTGTACTTTGAGATTTTCTAGTGTTCTTTGAGCCCTTGTATCCTTTCCTGTCAATTCATCTTCCTCGCTAGGTAAAACAACTAAAACATCTTCAAGCATTGCTGTTTGGTACATACGTTTAGCAGCAAGGATAACACCTTGGTCCATGGGCTGGATCAAGGATGTTGTGTTTGGTGGAAGTGCCATGCATTTTATTCTGCCATCCCTTGAAATTAACTTGCTAATGGGATGAGCAGGGCATTATCTAGCAGCAATAATGCCTTAACCTCACTGGCCTTTATTCCACATTTGTTGATCTGGAATTCTCTAACTTCTTTGCAAAAGTGGTTTTCAAACCAGTCCGTAAATATTGTTTGATTAAACCATGATTTCTTAGAACTGTAATATATTACGGGTAGTGCCTGCATTATATTTTTTAAGGCTCGAGGATTTTTAGACTTGCCTACCACGGCACATTTTGTCCTGTGAGAGGCATCAGCATTAGCACAGAGCAAGACTGAGAGTCGTTCCTTGCTTATCTTTCGTCCAGGAATATTTTCCTGCATCCTATTGGTTAAGGATGTACTTGGTACAGCTCGCCACATAAACCGTCTCATCAGCATTATATACTTGATATTTGCTTAAATTATTACTGACAATGTACTCGTTTAATTTAGCCTTGAATGAATCAACATTAGTGGGATCAGCACTTGACGCCTCACCAGAAATTTTTTTGGTGTTTGAAATGTTATGAGGAGCCTTAAATCTTCCAACCCACCCATCACTTGCATTGAAATCTTTTATACCTAATTGAATGGCAAGTTTACTTGCTGCAACTTTAAGCTCTTCAAATCTTATTGCCATGCCAATTGTACGGTGCTGAATAAACCACTTATACACTGCAGCATCCAATTGTGGATACTGACCAGACTTTACTGTTTTTCTTGAACATGCAGCACCAGAAGTAGCACACTCTGTTGTGCTCACATATTTTAATAGAGTATCCTTCTGTTTCTTGATGTCACTTACTGTACTTTTCCTGATGTTAAACTCTGCTGCTGCTCGTGCATGAGAATATCCTTTATCGAGTTTCTTAATTAACTCCAGCTTCTGTGCAACCGTCAGGCGCTTCCTTTGGGTAACTTTTGGCATTTTGTAAATTAAAAAGATCACAATTAACAGTTCAGTAATATCCTTCACAATTGAAGCTAGCCGCGCGAGTTCACAGTAAACAATGGGAACACATGCGCGGCGGAGCACATTCTAGGTCCGTGGGAAAAAAAATACCTAGTGCCTATACTATAAAAGGTATTTAATAAGAAAACAATGACTTTTGCTTAACAAAAACTGTTTCAAAATATTTTATTAATAATAATTTAGAATTTCCTTCATTAAACTGAATCATTTAAAAGAAAATTAAGATGTAATATATGACTCTGGACGATCCAGGTCGGTGGCTTGGTTGCCATGCGAGGGGACGCCTGTGCCACAACAATCCCAATACCAACCGTCTGTAATATCGACCGCCAGACCGGTATAGGAGGCTCCAGATACCGGTCTCCCAAACCGGTCGTTAATACCGGCAGATCGGTATAAAAGAGGCCGTTAAATTGAGTGGATACTTAGATTGAAGGTTACATCCTTCGTGGGGGCTAGTGTACATGTATACAACGCTTGACTGCTGTAGAGGGTTCTCTGTCGACTTCAGGCTGTTTTTGATAAGGAGTTCGGAAGTCTTCTTGGTTTTGAAGAATATTATCAGGTTTATGTTTTGGTTAGGAGTATGCTTTTTACTCCTTTACGGATTATTTCTTTCATAATCTTTCCTCTTTTATATGTTCACTGTGCATGGTTGATTTGTAATATAATTTTATTGGAGGTATTGTGGTTTCTGTTCTAGGTTCAGGATTATACCAACGGTCCAAGTGTCTTCTTATAGCAGCGCTTATTTCCGCGTTGCTATATCCGTTGTTCACCAATACCCGAATTACTCTTTCAAACTCTCTACTCACGTTGCTCCATTCAGAGCAGTGGGTAAGCGCTTGACGAATATAAGCATTGAGAACACTGGCTTTGTATCTTTGGGGGCACTCACTTCTACCGTTCAGGCATAATCCTATGTTGGTGGGCTTAGTATATACGTTGGTGCTTAAAGAGGTTCCTGTTTTTGTTATTAGTACATCCAAGAATGGCAGACTGTTATTTTCACTATTTGCATGTGTAAATTGGAGTACTGACTCTCTCTCTAGATGGCTTTTTAGGTCAATTAGTTCATCTGAGTCTTTTACTATTATGAGTATGTCATCTACATAACGGCAATATACAGTTGGTTTTTGTCTGCTACTGAAGACTATGTCTTCGATGGTTCCCATAAAAATTAGCAAATAAAACTCCTAAGGGGGAGCCCATTGCTACTCCGTCTATTTGTAAATACATGTCTGCTTGTGGACTGATGAAAGGGGCTTCCTTTGTACATGTTTCGAAAAGACTCTTCAAGTGTGGCTCAGGTATTTCTAATTTGGGGGTGCTCTCATCTCTGTATACTCTGTCCAGTATCATTCCTATGGTTGTGTCGACTGGGACGTTGGTAAATAGGGATTCGACGTCCAGGGAAGCAATGATTCCATCGGGCTGGGTAGATTTGAGTAATTCTAGGAAATCTGCTGATGATTGTAGACTATACTTGCTTGGAGTAACTCCAAGCAAGTATAGTCTACAATGCCATATAATGGCGATCGACCATGCCATATAATGGCGATCGACATGCCATTATAATGGCGATCGAGCCTTGTCACTATGTAACTAAGAGCTAGCCAAGACGAAATATTTGAGCTCACCTTTTCTCTGCTAATGATAGAATAACATTTGCAGAGACTAAATGTAGCTTTTGTTGAAGAAAGCAGTATGTTGTATTAGTATACAGTAATAAAATTGGTTAATTGACTTACTTTTAATGAAGCTGAAGATTACAAAGCTGTGAAGATTACGTCATCCTCTGCAATGCTTGTTTTATATGTTCAGTACTGTATACAGGGTACATACAGTATGTACACTTTTTCAGGCATTCACTTCACACAACAGCTAGCCTTACTACTAATTCACATGTTCTAATTCTAATTCACAATTGAAAAATATTTCTACTGTATATTTACACTGTACAGTATTTTTTGTCAAGGCTTAGTCATAACACTTACAAATAGTGTACTTTGTCAACACTTTTTACACTAATTTATATGCCTTTTTATCATTTTTATATCGTTAACGGAGGCTGCATGACTTGTTAATGGGAATTCAGCATCGGCAGGTCTAACAGGGCTTGTAGGGCATTCGTTGCGGCGGATGCTGCACCATGACTTGTCGATGGGAATTCAGCATCGGCGGGTGCAGCATAGCTTGCAGAGCATTTGTTGCCGGTGGATGCTCCAAACTCGTCGATGGGAATCAGCATCGGCAGGTGCAGCATAGCTTGCAGAGCATTCGTTGCCGGCGGATTGCTCAACGCCTTGTCGATCGGAATTCAGCATCGGCGGGTGCAACATAGCTTGCAGAGCATCGTTGCCGGCAGAGGCTGCCACAACTTGTTGATGGGAATTCAGCATCGGCGAGTGCAGCATGGTTTGTAGGGCACTCGTTGCCAGCGGATGCTGCA
>WNGS01109785.1:0-10502 GCA_020271785.1 Procambarus virginalis
AGAATTTGTTGTCAATAGTTTCAATCAAGGTACTAACATCATCAAAGTGTTTACTTAGGGATCTGACATTCAAGTTGATTACAGAGATATTGTGATTATGTGTTAATACATTGTTTACATCATGTGCTGTAAAATATCTGCAATTTAGATCATTAAAGTGATGATTGTCATAGATAGTGGATAAGAGGTTTAGTTCAGGGTCTAAACTTGCCTGCATAAAAGGCTGGTTGCAGGAAAACAAGGCAAGAATGGCAAATTACAAAATAGAATTATGATATAAAACGGGAAAAATATATATATAAACAAGTCTATACAAATCACAAACAAAATGAAAAAAAAAGAAAAAATGAGGTAGCTTACAAGGGGCTTACAGGTACTCTCAGGTACACTGTAAGTAACAATTTGCATAACTGAGACACGGGCAAAGCCAGGGGTACAATGGAGTAATAGAGTATGGCGAGGCTAGGCAACCTAGGTAATAAATGAAATCAAAGAAAAAAGTTGAATAATAAACATAGGCAAATTTAAGCTAAAGATTATTAACTAAAAGTAGTTTAGTTATGATCATATAATTAAAAAGACCTGAAGAAATATTGATGCACTCTGTTAATTGTGTCCAGAAAATGACTAGTAAAAGGTAAATTAAAAATTAATTAAAAAACGAAACAAAGAGAAATTAGGATACCTAGCCCGCACTAGGTGACAAGGGGTTAATTATGTTGACTCATTAGGAGTGATAATAAGGTGAAACAAACCACATTGGTTGAAGAAAGTGTTGAGGTTATCCTCATTTGCAATTGTAAAGATTTTACCTGTTGATGTTTTTTTTTACTTTAATCAAGCCATCTCTAACGAAGCACTGATGAATCGCGTTTGGGTTTTGATGACGGATTTGACGCAGGCGGTAGAGGTGCTGTCTTTTTCTAGTCAAGCACTCGTTTATGTAGATTCCCTTTCGTTGGGATGCAGCTGTTTGGACAAGATGTGATTTCATGGACTGGGAGGCCAATTTAAGGCGAATTCTCCCCTGGTTTTGTCCTGATGGGTTCGTTTTGCCTACTCTGTAGGCAGCAATAATGTCTGTTTTGTTTAGAGAGAGCTGCATTTCATTTTTTAAGAGACCCTGAACAATTTCAATACACTTTTCACCTTCGCTTTCCACTGGTATAGCTTGGGACGACACAACTACAGAGTCAAGCAGCTTTTGCTGATCTTGTTCATCCTGGGTGACGGAACCGGTCGGCCGAGCGGACAGCACGCTGGACTTGTGATCCTGTGGTCCTGGGTTCGATCCCAGGCACCGGCGAGAAACATTGGGCAGAGTTTCTTTCACTCTATGCCCCTGTTACCTAGCAGTAAAATACGGGCTGCTTCCTGGGGGTGGAGGCCTGGTCGAGGACCGGGCCGCGGGGACACTAAAGCCCCGAAATCATCTCAAGATAACCTCAAGAACGTTGGGCGGATAATGTATTGATACATGCAGTCATTTTGCTGAGAGCTTCCTCTTGTTTTTTTTATGGCTTCATCAGATTTCAGACGAATGTTTTCCTCACGGAGACCATTCAAGTCATGCTGGAGTTGATCTCGGCTAGCCCTTAAGTTTATAACATCATCCTATAATAACATGTTACTTAATTGTTGTTGTTGATGGAGGTTCGAACAGTTTGCTTGATTTTCAGATTGAAGACTCAAGATGATCGCATTTTGAGCCTCAAGGACTGAGCACAACTTTTTGAACCACTGATTATCAGCCCAGTTAGGGAAATCCGGTGAGGGACCAGAAGCACGCTTGAATCTCGTAAACAGTGATGTAAGAGTGGAAGTAGGAGAGGATTGAGAGGACGCCGCTCCCTGGCTCAATGGGGTGGAGGGGAGGGCAGCACCGCCGCCACAGGCCCCAAAGCTTCCAGAGGGAGAAACACGATGACTGTCAGTATTTGTCGAGATGGATGCCTTGTTAGGGGCTTTGTTGATCTTATTTACCTGTGCAGTCTTGTTCCTGGGAGACATGATAGGTAGAGGATGACTGGAGTATTTGTTGTTGTGGAAACTTGCGGCAGGCAGCGCGGTGGTGGGCATGCAGAGGCGGGCACTGCATGGTACTTATACAGAGAGGATTGTTTTGCATTTAGTTTGCGTCGGAATGAGTCGATTTGGGTTGGTTACTTTGATTGTGCTATGACATGCTTGGACTCCACGTACTTAGCTGCCTGTGGGTGGTGGTTTACATCATCTGGCGGTAGTTTAAGGGCTGAAATACAGCGTAGAGTGAGGAGCGGAGATAGCGTGTACTGGCGGCAGGTAGCGACCTCTGAGCACACCTCAGTAGTGGACCCCATACCCATCTTGTGGGTGCTAGTGGACCCCATACCCATCTTGTGGGTGCAAGTGGACCCCATACCCATCTTGTGGGTGCTAGTGGACCCCATACCCATCTTGTGGGTGCTAGTGGACCCCATACCCATCTTGTGGGTGCTAGTGGACCCCATACCCATCTTATGGGTGGTAGTGGACCCCAAACTTATCCTGTGGGTGGTAGTTGACCCCATACCCATCCTGTGGGCGGTAGTGCACCCCATACCAATATTTTGGGCGGTACTGGACCCCATGCTCATCCTGTGGGTGGTATAGTGACCCCATACCCATACTATGTGTAGTAGTGGCCCCCCCCTCATACCTACCCTGTGGGCGGTAGTGGACCCCATACCCACCCTGATTGATACCTGGTTGATACCTGGTTGATGGGGTTCTGGGAGTTCTTCTACTCCCCAAGCTCGGCCCGAGGCCAGATTTGACTTGTGAGAGTTTGGTCCACCAGGCTGTTGCTTGGAGCGGCCCGCAGGCCCACATACCCACCACAGCCCGGTTGGTCCGGCACTCCTTGAAGGAAACAATCTAGTTTCCCCTTGAAGATGTCCACGGTTGTTCCTGTAATATTTCTGATGCTTGCTGGTAGGACGTTGAACAACCGTGGACCTCTGATGTTCATGCAGTGTTCTCTGATTGTGCCCATGGCACCTCTGCTCTTCACTGGTTCTATTCTGCATTTTCTTCCATGTCGTTCACTCCAGTACGTTGTTATTTTACTGTGCAGATTTGGGACCTGTCCCTCCAGTATTTTCCATGTGTATATTTTTCTGCTGCTTTTTCAGTCATGTTCCCCCTTTTTTATCTTTATTTAAATAAATAAATAAATATGTTTATTCAGGTAAGGTACATACATATAAGTGATGTTATATTAATGGATTGATTTATAGATAGAGCTAGTACATACAATGCCTAAAGCCACTATTACGCAATGCGTTTCGGGCAGTGTATTTGTATTTGTTCTCAACACATTTTATTCTTTATACTCAATTAGTATTAAGTTCTAGATATTAATGTTTTTCCTGCCCGAAACGCATTGCGTAATAGTGGCTTTAGGCATTGTATGTACTAGCTCTATCTATAAATCAATCCAATAATGTAACATCACTTGTATGTATGTACCTTACCTGAATAAACATATTTATATTTATTTATTTATTTATTTATTATTTGATATCTCTCTCGTCTCCTTTCTAGTGAGTACATTTGGAGAGCTTTAAGACCAACCCGTCCTCTTAAAAATAACGTCACTTTTGGCTCGTATGCGCGATATGGCCAAATTTGGACGTAATTTAAAATGAAATAGACTCACAAAAGTGACGTTCTGTTCCGTTTTCTATTTGAGTCGTCTGGCGTACGTGCAGAGGTTATGAGAGGACACTTTAAATTAACGTTTTTCATAACGTTTTGAAACTTTATGAGAATTTCCTGCCCACCTAACCTATCAGAGGACCCTTAACTTACTGTTGTTGAAAAAATAATCCTAAATTTATTTTCATATTTTTTTCATTTTCAAATTACGTCCAAATTCGGCCATACGGGCAAACGGCCAAATGCGACGTTCTTTTTAAGAGGACAGGTTGACGATTCCAATAATTTTGGTGCTTTATCTCGTCTATGCGTGCCGTATATGTTCTCTGTATTCCTTCAATTCCCGCAATCTCTCCTGCTCTGAAGGGGAAGTGAGTACCGAGCAGTACTCAAGACGGGACAACACAAGTGATATGAAGAGGACAACCATTGTGATGGGATCTCTGTACTTGAAGGTTCTCGTAATCTATCCTATCATTTTTCTGGCTGACGCAATACTTGCTTGGTTATGCTCCCTAAACGTTAGGTCGTCGGACATCATTATTCCCAAATCCTTGACATGCTGTTTTCCTACTATGGGCAGATTCGATTGTGTTTTGTACCCTGTATTATGTTTAAGATCCTCATTTTTGCCGTATCTGAGTGCCTGGAATTTATCACCGTTAAACATCATGTTATTTTCTGCTGCCCAATCGAAAACTTTGTTAATATCGGTTTGTAGTTTATCAATGTCTTCAGCAGAGGTAATTTTCATGCTGATTTTTCTATCATCTGCAAACGATGACACGAAGCTGTGTCTTATGTTTTTGTCTATGTCGGATATAAGAATAAGGAACAGCAGTGGTGCAAGGACTGTACCTTGAGGTACCGAGTTTTTAACTGCGCTCGGACTCGATTTTACTTGATTGACTGTTACTCTTTGTGTTCTGTTCGACAGGAAATTGAGTATCCAGCGTCCTACTTTACCAGTTATACCCATTGACCTCATTTTGTGTGCAATCACTCCATGGTCACATTTGTCGAATGCCTTTGCAAAATCAGTGTATATGACATCTGCACTATGTTTTTCCTCTAATGCCTCCGTGATTTTGTTATAGTGGTCAAGTAGCTGTGAGAGGCATGATCTTCCTGCTCTAAATCCATGTTGGCCTGGATTGTGGAGGTCATTGGTTTCCATGAATCTAGTGACCTGACTCCTGATCACTCTCTCAAATACTTTTATTATGTGGGACGTTAGTGCAACTGGTCTATAATTCTTTGCCAATGCTTTGCTACCACCCTTGTGTAGAGGGGCAATGTCTGCTGCTTTAAGTGCATCTGGTATCTCCCCCGTGTCCAAGCTCTTCCTCCACACTATACTGAGCGCCTGTGCTACTGGCACTTTGCATTTCTTTATAAATATTGATTTCCATGAGTCTGGACCCGGGGCTGAGTGCATGGGCATATTGTCAATTTCTCTTTCAAAGTCTGCCACGCTCGTGCTGATATCAGTTATATTTACAGGTGTCTGAGTATCATTCATAAAGAAAGTGTCCGAATCTTCCACTTTCATGCTGAGTATCGGAGAGCTAAACATGTCTTCATATGGCTTTTTAGGATTTCACTAATTTCTTTGTCATCCTCTGTGTATGTACCTTCGCTAATACGAATGGGTCCAATACTGGCAGTGGTTTCGCTTTTGATTTAGCATATGTGAAGAAATATTTTGGTTTTTCTTTATTTCTTGAATTGCTTTCTGTTCTAGTTGCCTGTTACGAACAATGGTGGGCTTGCTATGGGGAACTGGTACTATTAAGGGGTAAGGGTAAGTAGAATACAGAGGTATCAAAATATGGGAGAACTAAAAGGCCCGGCCCCCAAAATAATATATCCACAGTAATAAATGCTTGCTACTAAACCGGTTAGTCTAGGAATAGATTATTGTACTCCCACACAGGAAAAGGGATACTCTGTTCAAACTTACTTATTTATTAACCCCTTAACCCCCCCATACACAATCACACCAATAACAATTTAATACTAACTTTACCACACAATCTTACGTTAAAAAGCCTTGGTCCACTTAGACAGGATACAAGGTTTTACACTGAAAGCAAGCTAGGGTAAAGCTCTACTATAAAACACTTGAGGAAGAGTCAGCTTAGGGTAGGGGACCACGTGTTTACACTGGGACCCCCGTTAGCATAACAGGTAAGATAAACACTTAAAAACACTTACTACACCCCAGGTATACTACTCTACACATAGAACGATAGGTATGCCAGACATATACAAAAATGAGTTATGGAGTACTTAACCAACTAAGTCACAGAAATAAAGAATTAAGAGGAAGGAGGAGAGCACGTCCAAACACCACAGTCAGCCAGCAGAGAAGGCCGCCTCAGTCTCGAGCAGCCTGCAGCATGCGTGTGGTGCCGGGAAGAGCCCAATTGATCATACAGCTATACACATTAAAACATCTTCCCTTATGCCTCATATTGCTACTTTCCTCATTCTACGGGTAGTTAAACTTATAACAATGTTACTTAATCCACAACAAGTTTAAGAGTCTAAATGCTTTGTGAGCAACAAGAATAGTCTTACTTCTGGCAGGGAAGATTACAAACACTTCAGCTCTCTATGCGTCCCTGCCATATTGTAGTTTAATAAGCTCAATTTTGACCTCTGGTTTCCATCTAAAGAACCCAGAGTCGTAACACTCCTCCCCCCTTCAGAGAAAAAAAAATGTGACTACTAGAGAGTAGTCATATTTTTTGTAAGAGTACACAGAGAATAAAAAGGGAATCCATGACATACAAGATAATCAATCAAAACAACAATTTCTCTGCAAAAAAAACAAAGGAATTCTCTGAAAGAAAAACATACACAAAAACAAAAAAAAAAAAAAAGGGAAGTAAATAAATTGGACACGGAATATTTAATGTCACAGGAGAACCTAAAAAAAAATAACTAAAGCATGACATTTGGTATGGCTTCCTGCGGCTCAGATGAATGTTACTCAGGCAAGCGGGACAGAGCGTCGGCTATCACGTTGAGCCGGCCCGGTAGGTGGATAATAGATAGATTAAAGTCCTGTAGGTACAATGCCCACCTGAGGATGCGTTATTTTTCTGCTTCATCTGATTCATGAAAACTAATGGGTTATGGTCCGTGTACACTTCCACTATATTACCTGTGAGGTACACTTCGAACTTTTTGCAAGTTAGCACTAGCGCCAACGCCTCTTTTTCTATCACCGAATAATTGCGCTGCGCCTTGTCAAATTTCACAGAGTAATAATATACTGGGTGTTCCACTTTATCATCCCCAGTTTGCAACAACACTGCACCAGCACCCGAGTCAGACGCGTCAACTTGAATTTTAAACGGACGGTCGAACCTTGGACTAGCAAGCACTGGGGCGGAAGCTAAGATCAATTTCAAGTTTTTAAATGCCTCTGCACAGTCCGATGACCACTTAAATTTAACGGCCTTCCGCAACAAATCTGTGAGAGGAGTGGCCACACTGGAAAAGTTCTGACAAAAGCGTCGGTAGTACGCACACATACCGATAAATCGTTGAATGTCCTTTTTAGACCTGAGCACTGGATAGTCCAGAATAGCACTGATTTTGTCTTGTCGAGGTAACACTTTTCCTTGGCCCACTTCATAACCGAGGTACGTCACTGTGCCTTGGCCAAAATGACACTTTTTAGCATTTAAGGTTAGATTTGCATGTTTCAACACTGTGAACAACTGGCGTAACCTAGCTATGTGGTCAGCCCAATTAATATCAAAGAGCACAATATCATCTAAATACGCCCGACAATTTGGCACATTAGCGAGCAAAGAGTTCATTAGCCTCTGGAACGTGGCAGGGGCATTACGCAAGCCGAATGGTAACACTTGATACTCAAACACACCCTCGGGTGTCACAAACGCCGTTAGTTGTTTAGCACGTTCAGTGAGAGGGATTTGATAGTACCCTCTCGAGAGATCGAATTTAGATACATACGTGGCGTTCCCGATTTCGTCGATACAGTCCTCGAGACGTGGCAACGGATAGGCGTCCACTATGGTCACCTTGTTGAGCTGCCGATAATCGGTGCATAATCGCCAGGAGCCATCTGGTTTGGGGACCAAAAGGCAGGGCGAGCACCAAGAGCCCTGGCTCGGCCTGATGAGGCCGTGCTGGAGCAAGAAGTCGACCTCCTTACGGACGATGGCCTTCTTTTCCGGACTCATCCGATAGGGTTGAAGGCGAATGGGGGTGTAGTCCGTCAACTCGACATCATGGTAAATGGCATCAGTCTGGGTCGGGACCTCCCCGAACAGACTGGAGAATTCGTCAAGCAACGACTGCACCTCGTCACGTTGGGACATCTGCAAATGGGACAGTCCCTCCTCCACAGCATTCACAGAACTAGAATTATTGAGAATGAGATTAGTTGGGTCCCCAGAACAATCATCCCCTCCCTCACTGGAAATGGAAACATTGGTTAGTGCAATGGGCCTGGGGCCCTGGAACTTCTTCAGCCGATTCACGTGTACGAGCATTACCTGTTTACGCTTATCAGAGTGTCTCACTTTGTACGTGAGGTCCCCAGTCTTCTCTGTCACAATGTAGGGGCCCTCGTACTTGTGGGACATAGTGCTCCCCAGTCGAGGCTTTAGTACCAGGACAGGGTCACCGGGCTGAAATACCCGCAACTTAGCCTTGGCATCGTTCCGTTCTTTCATATTCTCTTGGGCCTTCCCAAGATACTTTAGTGCCGCAGCCTTGCAGTCCTTGAGTCTCTGGTGGTGTTGCGCAAAGAAAGCCGAACCTTCGGTTAACGTTACGTTCCCTAACAGATTCTCCTGTAACATTTGCAAGGGTCCACGAACTTTATGGCCAAAGACTAACTCAAAAGGAGAACAACCCAGTGAACTTTGCAACCCCTCCCTAGCAGCAAACAAAACATACGGCAAGTTCTCGTCCCAGAAGGTATGGGAACTCTCGCACGATGTCTTCAACATCTGCTTCAGAGTTAGATGGAACCTTTCAATGACCCCCTGACTCTGTGGATGGTATGGGCTGGAAACCTTATGAGTTATTCCATGGTCCTTACAAAATTGTTCAAAAATATCAGACTTAAAGTTAGTACCATTGTCAGTCTGCACAACCCGAGGCAGTCCAAAAGTGGAAAAAAATTGCAACATACGAGCAACAACAGTCTTTGCTCGGATGTTCCTTACAGCAAAAGCCTCTGGGTAACGAGTCGTGATACACATCATCGTAATTAGGTAAATATTACCAGACTTAGTTCTAGGTAATGGACCAACACAGTCCATTACCACATGAGAAAATGGTTCCTCCGGCACGACAATAGGCTTAAGAGGAGCTTTAGGTGGAGTCTGGTTTGGTTTCCCAACAAGTTGACAAGCAATACATGCATTACAAAATTTTGCCACATCGCTTTTCAGCTTGGGCCAGAAAAAATACTTGCAGATTTTGTGATAGGTAATATTAATGCCTTGATGTCCCCCATAGGATCATCATGGGCAGCTGACAAAACTCTCTCTCTATAGCAGGTCGGCAACATAACCTGGTGGACTACCTCCCACTCATTTGACAAGGGAGCACTCTGAGGTCTCCATTTTCTCATCAAAATCCGATCATTGTAGTAGTACCCAGTTGCTGCGTCTACAATTTCCTCCCTAGAGACGGCTGTCTCGTGACAATCTGCAAGACTGGGGTCAGCTTTTTGTAACTCACTCAAGGAGGCATCCAGGCCTTGGTCAGATGCCATTGGCCGAGGCTCAACAGTGTTCTCCTCCACCTCCCCACTACTCTCGGTAGGCGGCGGTGGCAGGCTCTCCACAATGTCCTCGGCCCCGTCATCGAGTCGGGCCATGAATGTGTCCGCAAGGTCCACTGGGCTTTCACCACTCGGAAGGTCCCTCGTGTCCTTGGGATTTACCACCTTGGCAAGCACAGGGCTGCCCTTACATTTAAGTCCCATAGACCTAGTCACCACGCACGCAGGGTACACAACATTATCCTCTGCGGTGGGTGAATCCAGGCAAACCTTTGGGGTAGGCAACATAACAGGCAGTCTGGAGTCCCCTACCTTATCCCCGGCTAAATCATTACCCAATATTACATCAACATTAGGGAAAGGTAGGTACGAAGTGACTCCGACTGTACAAATACCCTTGTGGAAATCAGATTCCAGGGTAACCTTACGGAGGGGTACTGCTCGAGTATCACTAGTGACACCCTCGACCAGTACCACCTCTCCAGTGTCGAGAGTATTGGCACCTTGCAAAGCACTCTCTAAAATTAAAGTCTGGATGGCACCGGTGTCTCGGAAGATCACCACGTCCCTCCAGGAAGAACCCTCAGACAAAAGTAGTCTCCCTTTCGATAAGAATGGGGTAAGCAGGTCCAACCACTGTGGGTTGGAAGTCTTACTCCCTAACCCTTCAGAAGGCCTCAAGCCCTGTGTCACAACGAGAGCATTGGGTCTTTTTTCCGGGTACAGTTGCCAACAACGGCTAATATTGTGGGTTGAACTTTTACAATGACCACAGAAACGTCGGGGAGAAGAGACATTACTAACCGAATTACCCTTCGGTTCACTCTTTAGTGTCGTGGGGCTAGACAATTTAACAGGGTTAGTTATGTCTGAAACAGAAGGTGCATTAGGTAAGGTTTAGAATGAGCTGGTCTGGACTGGCTGTGGGTATAAGTTTTGTTACTCTGTGGGGTAAAATTATTTTTATTGGGCCTTTTGCCCGCCAACTGGTAGTTTTCTGCCATCTTGGCCAAGTCCCTATTTTAGAATTTAACTCTACCCTACC
>WNGS01109795.1:0-13908 GCA_020271785.1 Procambarus virginalis
TTATACCACGTATTACTTTTGGAGAGGGTTGTATTGTTTATCTGCGGCTGTACTTATGTATTAAATCAGGAGTCCTCTTTTGGTAGTAAATAAAGAGGTCCAATTTAGGTCTGGGCTGTTGTTTCTCTCTATTAGATATTGTATATTTTATTATCCTTTCTACTGTTTTATATTGTGGATTTGCAATAGAGTTTTAAGGCAGAGGGTTGCTTGCTGTTGCAGTTGTTCTTTCATTTATTGTCTCCTTGCTGATAGGAGTGTTGCAGATCAACACAGCTGCTGAAAAGAGTGTTGACTTCCCTATACGTGTATGTGTTGTTTATTAATACTTGAAGGCTTCTAATTCTATGTATGTTACGTCAGAACCAGACACACACACCAGCTTCACCACCGACCAGAACTCACTACACCTTCACCTTCACCACGGACCAGAACTCACTACACCTTCACCTTCACCACGGACCAGAACTCACTACACCTTCACCTTCACCACCGACCAGAACTCACTACACCTTCACCTTCACCACGGACCAGAACTCACTACACCTTCACCTTCACCACGGACGAGAACTCACTACACCTTCACCTTCACCACGGACCAGAACTCACTACACCTTCACCTTCACCACCGACCAGAACTCACTACACCTTCACCTTCACCACGGACCAGAACTCACTACACCTTCACCTTCACCACGGACCAGAACTCACTACACCTTCACCACCGACCAGAACTCACTTCTCCTTCACCTTCACCACGGACCAGAACTCACTACACCTTCACCTTCACCACGGACCAGAACTCACTACACCTTCACCTTCACCACGGACCAGAACTCACTACCCTTCACCACCGACCAGAACTCACTTCTCCTTCACCTTCACCACGGACCAGAACTCACTTCTCCTTCACTTCACCACGGACCAGAACTCACTACACCTTCACCACCGACCAGAACTCACTTCTCCTTCACCTTCACCACGGACCAGAACTCACTACACCTTCACCTTCACCACCGACCAGAACTCACTACACCTTCACCACCGACCAGAACTCACTACACCTTCACCTTCACCACCGACCAGAACTCACTACACCTTCACCTTCACCACCGACCAGAACTCACTACACCTTCACCTTCACCACCGACCAGAACTCACTACACCTTCACCTTCACCACGACCAGAACTCACTACACCTTCACCACCGACCAGAACTCACTACACCTTCACCTTCACCACCGACCAGAACTCACTACACCTTCACCTTCACCACCGACCAGAACTCACTACACCTTCACCTTCACCACGGACCAGAACTCACTACACCTTCACCTTCACCACGGACCAGAACTCACTACACCTTCACCTTCACCACGGACCAGAACTCACTTCACCTTCACCTTCACCACCGACCAGAACTCACTACACCTTCACCTTCACCACCGACCAGAACTCACTACACCTTCACCTTCACCACGGACCAGAACTCACTACACCTTCACCTTCACCAACGACCAGAACTCACTACACCTTCACCTTCACCACCGACCAGAACTCACTACACCTTCACCTTCACCACGGACCAGAACTCACTACACCTTCACCTTCACCACGGACCAGAACTCACTACACCTTCACCTTCACCACCGACCAGAACTCACTACACCTTCACCTTCACCACCGACCAGAACTCACTACACCTTCACCTTCACCACCGACCAGAACTCACTACACCTTCACCTTCACCACCGACCAGAACTCACTACACCTTCACCTTCACCACCGACCAGAACTCACTACACCTTCACCTTCACCACCGACCAGAACTCACTACACCTTCACCTTCACCACCGACCAGAACTCACTACACCTTCACCTTCACCACCGACCAGAACTCACTACACCTTCACCTTCACCACGGACCAGAACTCACTACACCTTCACCTTCACCACCGACCAGAACTCACTACACCTTCACCTTCACCACGGACCAGAACTCACTACACCTTCACCTTCACCACCGACCAGAACTCACTTCTCCTTCACCTTCACCACCGACCAGAACTCACTTCTCCTTCACCTTCACCACCGACCAGAACTCACTACACCTTCACCTTCACCACGGACCAGAACTCACTACACCTTCACCTTCACCACCGACCAGAACTCACTACACCTTCACCTTCACCACCGACCAGAACTCACTACACCTTCACCTTCACCACGGACCAGAACTCACTACACCTTCACCTTCACCACGGACCAGAACTCACTACACCTTCACCTTCACCACCGACCAGAACTCACTACACCTTCACCTTCACCACCGACCAGAACTCACTACACCTTCACCTTCACCACCGACCAGAACTCACTACACCTTCACCTTCACCACGGACCAGAACTCACTACACCTTCACCTTCACCACCGACCAGAACTCACTACACCTTCACCTTCACCACCGACCAGAACTCACTACACCTTCACCTTCACCACGGAAGGATATACTAAATCTACCCACACTGGAGTGTGTATGAATGGGCACAGTGAATACCCCAATAATTATATGACACGTCTGACATACTCGTATACCAAGAGCCGTTATACTCGTTGCCCTGACTGGTATAACATATATAAAGAATTGTACTCAAGTATTAAATAGGAAGGGGGGATGAGGTAAGGCATAAGGTAGCGGGCCGAGGCAAGGATAAGGAGATGCGACCAAGCATTGGGTAAGGCATTGGGTAAGACTATGCTACCTTCAACAGACAGAGACACTTGGGTAAAAGATGTCATTATCGGGCTGTGTATAGTGAGAGCCGGGTCTGAGTGCCCTACAAACTCCATCATCACCTTAAAGCTACGTATAAACACTCATCATTATATAGATGTATATTTGACACATGTATGACAAACATATGACTGAGTATGTTACTGTACAATACTTCTTCCTAAGTATTTCAGTATTTTCCGTATATTTACATTCGTTATGAAACATTTGTCAAGAGGCGGACTTATTTTATTTGTGGGTTTCTTTAAGCGTCTCGGAAAATTTTACCTCCTTGAAATTTATGCTGGCCACTTTTCTCTGGAATTTTGCCATTAATAAGTGAAAAAGTTCCTTCGGTGAAAATGTATATCATCATATTCTTGGGAAAAGAGAATAGGTCTTATACAATGGCTTTATAAATAATACAATGATGCAAATAATTGTGCAATGAATAAAGCAGAAATGGAAAGTTGGCTTTAATATGTGTCGGTCATTAAAGAATGAATCTTTAGGAAAGACACAAAAGAAATACCTATACACATCGGGACGCGTACACACGCTCAACGTTACATACACACTGAGTGTACCAGCTGGGTATACTCACTATACACAGGTATACAGTCAGGTGTATTGCCTGTATACCTAGCGCAGGTGTAATGATGTCACCAGTAGGTACACACTGACTCACTCGTCACATTCTGCACCACCACCACTACACCTGACTGATTAATGACTGTAACACAACAGTTGTCACAGTGTAACACAGTTGTCACAGTGTAACACAACAGTTGTCACAGTGTAACACCACAGTTGTCACAGTGTAACACAACAGTTGTCACAGTGTAACACAACAGTTGTCACAGTGTAACACAACAGTTGTCACAGTGTAACACAACAGTTGTCACAGTGTAACACAACAGTTGTCACAGTGTAACAGTTGTCACAGTGTAACAGTTGTCACAGTGTAACAGTTGTCACAGTGTAACAGTTGTCACAGTGTAACACAACAGTTGTCACAGTGTAACAGTTGTCACAGTGTAACACAACAGTTGTCACAGTGTAACACAACAGTTGTCACAGTGTAACACAACAGTTGTCACAGTGCAACAGTTGTCACAGTGTAACAGTTGTCACAGTGTAACAGTTGTCACAGTGTAACACAACAGTTGTCACAGTGTAACACAACAGTTGTCACAGTGTAACACAACAGTTGTCACAGTGTAACACAACAGTTGTCACAGTGTAACAGTTGTCACAGTGTAACACAACAGTTGTCACAGTGTAACAGTTGTCACAGTGTAACACAACAGTTGTCACAGTGTAACACAACAGTTGTCACAGTGTAACACCACAGTTGTCACAGTGTAACACCACAGTTGTCACAGTGTAACACAACAGTTGTCACAGTGTAACACAACAGTTGTCACAGTGTAACACAACAGTTGTCACAGTGTAACACAACAGTTGTCACAGTGTAACACAACAGTTGTCACAGTGTAACACCACAGTTGTCACAGTGTAACACAACAGTTGTCACAGTGTAACACAACAGTTGTCACAGTGTAACACAACAGTTGTCACAGTGTAACACAACAGTTGTCACAGTGTAACACAACAGTTGTCACAGTGTAACACAACAGTTGTCACAGTGTAACACAACAGTTGTCACAGTGTAACAGTTGTCACAGTGTAACAGTTGTCACAGTGTAACCGTTGTCACAGTGTAACACAACAGTTGTCACAGTGTAACAGTTGTCACAGTGTAACACAACAGTTGTCACAGTGTAACACAACAGTTGTCACAGTGTAACACAACAGTTGTCACAGTGTAACACAACAGTTGTCACAGTGTAACAGTTGTCACAGTGTAACACAACAGTTGTCACAGTGTAACACAACAGTTGTCACAGTGTAACACAACAGTTGTCACAGTGTAAACAGTTGTCACAGTGTAACAGTTGTCACAGTGTAACACAACAGTTGTCACAGTGTAACACAACAGTTGTCACAGTGTAACACAACAGTTGTCACAGTGTAACACAACAGTTGTCACAGTGTAACACAACAGTTGTCACAGTGTAACACAACAGTTGTCACAGTGTAACACAACAGTTGTCACAGTGTAACACAACAGTTGTCACAGTGTAACACAACAGTTGTCACAGTGTAACAGTTGTCACAGTGTAACACAACAGTTGTCACAGTGTAACACAACAGTTGTCACAGTGTAACACCACAGTTGTCACAGTGTAACACAACAGTTGTCACAGTGTAACACAACAGTTGTCACAGTGTAACACAACAGTTGTCACAGTGTAACACAACAGTTGTCACAGTGTAACACCACAGTTGTCACAGTGTAACACAACAGTTGTCACAGTGTAACACAACAGTTGTCACAGTGTAACACAACAGTTGTCACAGTGTAACAGTTGTCACAGTGTAACAGTTGTCACAGTGTAACACAACAGTTGTCACAGTGTAACACAACAGTTGTCACAGTGTAACAGTTGTCACAGTGTAACACAACAGTTGTCACAGTGTAACACCACAGTTGTCACAGTGTAACACCACAGTTGTCACAGTGTAACACAACAGTTGTCACAGTGTAACACAACAGTTGTCACAGTGTAACACCACAGTTGTCACAGTGTAACACAACAGTTGTCACAGTGTAACACAACAGTTGTCACAGTGTAACACAACAGTTGTCACAGTGTAACAGTTGTCACAGTGTAACACACAGTTGTCACAGTGTAACACCACAGTTGTCACAGTGTAACACAACAGTTGTCACAGTGTAACACCACAGTTGTCACAGTGTAACACAACAGTTGTCACAGTGTAACACAACAGTTGTCACAGTGTAACACAACAGTTGTCACAGTGTAACACAACAGTTGTCACAGTGTAACACAACAGTTGTCACAGTGTAACACAACAGTTGTCACAGTGTAACACAACAGTTGTCACAGTGTAACACAACAGTTGTCACAGTGTAACACAACAGTTGTCACAGTGTAACACAACAGTTGTCACAGTGTAACACAACAGTTGTCACAGTGTAACAGTTGTCACAGTGTAACACAACAGTTGTCACAGTGTAACACAACAGTTGTCACAGTGTAACACAACAGTTGTCACAGTGTAACACAACAGTTGTCACAGTGTAACACAACAGTTGTCACAGTGTAACACAACAGTTGTCACAGTGTAACAGTTGTCACAGTGTAACACAACAGTTGTCACAGTGTAACACCACAGTTGTCACAGTGTAACACAACAGTTGTCACAGTGTAACACCACAGTTGTCACAGTGTAACACACAGTTGTCACAGTGTAACACAACAGTTGTCACAGTGTAACACAACAGTTGTCACAGTGTAACACAACAGTTGTCACAGTGTAACACAACAGTTGTCACAGTGTAACACAACAGTTGTCACAGTGTAACACAACAGTTGTCACAGTGTAACACAACAGTTGTCACAGTGTAACACAACAGTTGTCACAGTGTAACACAACAGTTGTCACAGTGTAACACAACAGTTGTCACAGTGTAACAGTTGTCACAGTGTAACACAACAGTTGTCACAGTGTAACACAACAGTTGTCACAGTGTAACACAACAGTTGTCACAGTGTAACACAACAGTTGTCACAGTGTAACACAACAGTTGTCACAGTGTAACACAACAGTTGTCACAGTGTAACAGTTGTCACAGTGTAACACAACAGTTGTCACAGTGTAACACACAGTTGTCACAGTGTAACACCACAGTTGTCACAGTGTAACACCACAGTTGTCACAGTGTAACACAACAGTTGTCACAGTGTAACACAACAGTTGTCACAGTGTAACACAACAGTTGTCACAGTGTAACACAACAGTTGTCACAGTGTAACACAACAGTTGTCACAGTGTAACACAACAGTTGTCACAGTGTAACACAACAGTTGTCACAGTGTAACACAACAGTTGTCACAGTGTAACACACAGTTGTCACAGTGTAACACAACAGTTGTCACAGTGTAACAGTTGTCACAGTGTAACACAACAGTTGTCACAGTGTAACACAACAGTTGTCACAGTGTAACACAACAGTTGTCACAGTGTAACACAACAGTTGTCACAGTGTAACACAACAGTTGTCACAGTGTAACACAACAGTTGTCACAGTGTAACAGTTGTCACAGTGTAACACAACAGTTGTCACAGTGTAACACAACAGTTGTCACAGTGTAACACCACAGTTGTCACAGTGTAACACCACAGTTGTCACAGTGTAACACAACAGTTGTCACAGTGTAACACAACAGTTGTCACAGTGTAACACAACAGTTGTCACAGTGTAACACCACAGTTGTCACAGTGTAACAGTTGTCACAGTGTAACACAACAGTTGTCACAGTGTAACACAACAGTTGTCACAGTGTAACACAACAGTTGTCACAGTGTAACACAACAGTTGTCACAGTGTAACACAACAGTTGTCACAGTGTAACACAACAGTTGTCACAGTGTAACAATTGTCACAGTGTAACACAACAGTTGTCACAGTGTAACACAACAGTTGTCACAGTGTAACACAACAGTTGTCACAGTGTAACACAACAGTTGTCACAGTGTAACACAACAGTTGTCACAGTGTAACACAACAGTTGTCACAGTGTAACACAACAGTTGTCACAGTGTAACAGTTGTCACAGTGTAACACAACAGTTGTCACAGTGTAACACCACAGTTGTCACAGTGTAACACAACAGTTGTCACAGTGTAACACACAGTTGTCACAGTGTAACACAACAGTTGTCACAGTGTAACACAACAGTTGTCACAGTGTAACAGTTGTCACAGTGTAACACAACAGTTGTCACAGTGTAACACAACAGTTGTCACAGTGTAACACAACAGTTGTCACAGTGTAACACAACAGTTGTCACAGTGTAACACAACAGTTGTCACAGTGTAACACAACAGTTGTCACAGTGTAACAGTTGTCACAGTGTAACACAACAGTTGTCACAGTGTAACACAACAGTTGTCACAGTGTAACACAACAGTTGTCACAGTGTAACACACAGTTGTCACAGTGTAACACCACAGTTGTCACAGTGTAACACAACAGTTGTCACAGTGTAACACAACAGTTGTCACAGTGTAACACAACAGTTGTCACAGTGTAACACAACAGTTGTCACAGTGTAACACAACAGTTGTCACAGTGTAACACAACAGTTGTCACAGTGTAACACAACAGTTGTCACAGTGTAACACAACAGTTGTCACAGTGTAACACAACAGTTGTCACAGTGTAACACAACAGTTGTCACAGTGTAAACAGTTGTCACAGTGTAACACAACAGTTGTCACAGTGTAACACAACAGTTGTCACAGTGTAACACACAGTTGTCACAGTGTAACACAACAGTTGTCACAGTGTAACACAACAGTTGTCACAGTGTAACACAACAGTTGTCACAGTGTAACAGTTGTCACAGTGTAACACAACAGTTGTCACAGTGTAACACAACAGTTGTCACAGTGTAACACACAGTTGTCACAGTGTAACACAACAGTTGTCACAGTGTAACACAACAGTTGTCACAGTGTAACACAACAGTTGTCACAGTGTAACACTACAGTTGTCACAGTGTAACACAACAGTTGTCACAGTGTAACAGTTGTCACAGTGTAACACAACAGTTGTCACAGTGTAACACAACAGTTGTCACAGTGTAACAGTTGTCACAGTGTAACACAACAGTTGTCACAGTGTAACACACAGTTGTCACAGTGTAACACCACAGTTGTCACAGTGTAACACACAGTTGTCACAGTGTAACACAACAGTTGTCACAGTGTAACACAACAGTTGTCACAGTGTAACACAACAGTTGTCACAGTGTAACACACACAGTTGTCACAGTGTAACACAACAGTTGTCACAGTGTAACACAACAGTTGTCACAGTGTAACACAACAGTTGTCACAGTGTAACACAACAGTTGTCACAGTGTAACACAACAGTTGTCACAGTGTAACACAACAGTTGTCACAGTGTAACACAACAGTTGTCACAGTGTAACACAACAGTTGTCACAGTGTAACACAACAGTTGTCACAGTGTAACACAACAGTTGTCACAGTGTAACACAACAGTTGTCACAGTGTAACACAACAGTTGTCACAGTGTAACACAACAGTTGTCACAGTGTAACACAACAGTTGTCACAGTGTAACACCACAGTTGTCACAGTGTAACACAACAGTTGTCACAGTGTAACACAACAGTTGTCACAGTGTAACACAACAGTTGTCACAGTGTAACACAACAGTTGTCACAGTGTAACACCACAGTTGTCACAGTGTAACACCACAGTTGTCACAGTGTAACACAACAGTTGTCACAGTGTAACACAACAGTTGTCACAGTGTAACACCACAGTTGTCACAGTGTAACACAACAGTTGTCACAGTGTAACACAACAGTTGTCACAGTGTAACACAACAGTTGTCACAGTGTAACACACAGTTGTCACAGTGTAACACAACAGTTGTCACAGTGTAACACAACAGTTGTCACAGTGTAACACAACAGTTGTCACAGTGTAACACAACAGTTGTCACAGTGTAACACAACAGTTGTCACAGTGTAACACACAGTTGTCACAGTGTAACACAACAGTTGTCACAGTGTAACACAACAGTTGTCACAGTGTAACACCACAGTTGTCACAGTGTAACACAACAGTTGTCACAGTGTAACAAACAGTTCCACAGTGTAACACAACAGTTGTCACAGTGTAACACAACAGTTGTCACAGTGTAACAGTTGTCACAGTGTAACAGTTGTCACAGTGAACAGTTGTCACAGTGTAAACAACAGTTGTCACAGTGTAACAGTTGTCACAGTGTAACACAACAGTTGTCACAGTGTAACACAACAGTTGTCACAGTGTAACACAACAGTTGTCACAGTGTAACACAACAGTTGTCACAGTGTAACACAACAGTTGTCACAGTGTAACAAACAGTTGTCACAGTGTAAACAGTTGTCACAGTGTAACAAACAGTTGTCACAGTGTAACACTACAGTTGTCACAGTGTAACACAACAGTTGTCACAGTGTAACACAACAGTTGTCACAGTGTAACACAACAGTTGTCACAGTGTAACACAACAGTTGTCACAGTGTAACACAACAGTTGTCACAGTGTAACACAACAGTTGTCACAGTGTAACAACAGTTGTCACAGTGTAACACAACAGTTGTCACAGTGTAACACAACAGTTGTCACAGTGTAAACAACAGTTGTCACAGTGTAACACACAGTTGTCACAGTGTAACACAACAGTTGTCACAGTGTAACACCACAGTTGTCACAGTGTAACACAACAGTTGTCACAGTGTAACAACAGTTGTCACAGTGTAACACAACAGTTGTCACAGTGTAACACAAACAGTTGTCACAGTGTAACAGTTGTCACAGTGTAACAGTTGTCACAGTGTAACACAACAGTTGTCACAGTGTAACACTACAGTTGTCACAGTGTAATCACCACAGTTGTCACAGTGTAACAGTTGTCACAGTGTAACAGTTGTCACAGTGTAACACCACAGTTGTCACAGTGTAACACAACAGTTGTCACAGTGTAACACCACAGTTGTCACAGTGTAACAGTTGTCACAGTGTAACACAACAGTTGTCACAGTGTAAACACAACAGTTGTCACAGTGTAACACAACAGTTGTCACAGTGTAACACAACAGTTGTCACAGTGTAACACAACAGTTGTCACAGTGTAACAGTTGTCACAGTGTAACACAACAGTTGTCACAGTGTAACACAACAGTTGTCACAGTGTAACACACAACAGTTGTCACAGTGTAACACAACAGTGTCACAGTGTAACAGTTGTCACAGTGTAACAGTTGTCACAGTGTAACACAACAGTTGTCACAGTGTAACAACAGTTGTCACAGTGTAACACCACAGTTGTCACAGTGTAACAGTTGTCACAGTGTAACACCACAGTTGTCACAGTGTAAACAACAGTTGTCACAGTGTAACACAACAGTTGTCACAGTGTAACACCACAGTGTCACAGTGACACAGTTGTCACAGTGACAGTTGTCACAGTGTAACACAACAGTTGTCACAGTGTAACACAACAGTTGTCACAGTGTAACACAACAGTTGTCACAGTGTAACACAACAGTTGTCACAGTGTAAACAGTTGTCACAGTGTAACACACAGTTGTCACAGTGTAACACAACAGTTGTCACAGTGTAAACAGTTGTCACAGTGTAACACAACAGTTGTCACAGTGTAACACAACAGTTGTCACAGTGTAACCACACAGTTGTCACAGTGTAACACAACAGTTGTCACAGTGTAACACAACAGTTGTCACAGTGTAACACAACAGTTGTCACAGTGTAACACAACAGTTGTCACAGTGTAAACCACAGTTGTCACAGTGTAACACAACAGTTGTCACAGTGTAACACCACAGTTGTCACAGTGTAACACAACAGTTGTCACAGTGTAACACCACAGTTGTCACAGTGTAACACAACAGTTGTCACAGTGTAACACAACAGTTGTCACAGTGTAAACAGTTGTCACAGTGTAACACAACAGTTGTCACAGTGTAACACAACAGTTGTCACAGTGTAACACCACAGTTGTCACAGTGTAACACAACAGTTGTCACAGTGTAACACAACAGTTGTCACAGTGTAACACCACAGTTGTCACAGTGTAACACAACAGTTGTCACAGTGTAACAGTTGTCACAGTGTAACAGTTGTCACAGTGTAACAGTTGTCACAGTGTAACACAACAGTTGTCACAGTGTAACAGTTGTCACAGTGTAACACACAGTTGTCACAGTGTAACACCACAGTTGTCACAGTGTAACACAACAGTTGTCACAGTGTAACACAACAGTTGTCACAGTGTAACACAACAGTTGTCACAGTGTAACACAACAGTTGTCACAGTGTAACAGTTGTCACAGTGTAACACAACAGTTGTCACAGTGTAACACAACAGTTGTCACAGTGTAACACAACAGTTGTCACAGTGTAACACAACAGTTGTCACAGTGTAACACAACAGTTGTCACAGTGTAACACAACAGTTGTCACAGTGTAACACAACAGTTGTCACAGTGTAACACAACAGTTGTCACAGTGTAACACAACAGTTGTCACAGTGTAACACAACAGTTGTCACAGTGTAACACAACAGTTGTCACAGTGTAACACAACAGTTGTCACAGTGTAACACAACAGTTGTCACAGTGTAACACAACAGTTGTCACAGTGTAACACCACAGTTGTCACAGTGTAACACAACAGTTGTCACAGTGTAACAGTTGTCACAGTGTAACACAACAGTTGTCACAGTGTAACACAACAGTTGTCACAGTGTAACAGTTGTCACAGTGTAACAGTTGTCACAGTGTAACACAACAGTTGTCACAGTGTAACACTACAGTTGTCACAGTGTAACACAGTTGTCACAGTGTAACAGTTGTCACAGTGTAACAGTTGTCACAGTGTAACACCACAGTTGTCACAGTGTAACACTACAGTTGTCACAGTGTAACACAACAGTTGTCACAGTGTAACAGTTGTCACAGTGTAACACAACAGTTGTCACAGTGTAACACAACAGTTGTCACAGTGTAACACAAACAGTGTCACAGTGTAACACAACAGTTGTCACAGTGTAACACAACAGTTGTCACAGTGTAACACAACAGTTGTCACAGTGTAACAGTTGTCACAGTGTAACACAACAGTTGTCACAGTGTAACAACACAACAGTTGTCACAGTGTAACACAAACAGTTGTCACAGTGTAACAGTTGTCACAGTGTAACAGTTGTCACAGTGTAACACAACAGTTGTCACAGTGTAACACAACAGTTGTCACAGTGTAACACCACAGTTGTCACAGTGTAACAGTTGTCACAGTGTAACACAACAGTTGTCACAGTGTAACACTACAGTGTCACAGTGTAACAAACAGTTGTCACAGTGTAACACAACAGTTGTCACAGTGTAACAGTTGTCACAGTGTAACAGTTGTCACAGTGTAACACAACAGTTGTCACAGTGTAACACAACAGTTGTCACAGTGTAACACAACAGTTGTCACAGTGTAACACAACAGTTGTCACAGTGTAACAGTTGTCACAGTGTAACACCAACAGTTGTCACAGTGTAACACAACAGTTGTCACAGTGTAACACAACAGTTGTCACAGTGTAACACAACAGTTGTCACAGTGTAACAGTTGTCACAGTGTAACAGTTGTCACAGTGTAACACAACAGTTGTCACAGTGTAACACACAGTTGTCACAGTGTAACACCACAGTTGTCACAGTGTAACAGTTGTCACAGTGTAACACACAGTTGTCACAGTGTAAACAACAGTTGTCACAGTGTAACACCACAGTTGTCACAGTGTAACAGTTGTCACAGTGTAACAGTTGTCACAGTGTAACACAACAGTTGTCACAGTGTAACACAACAGTTGTCACAGTGTAACACACAGTTGTCACAGTGTAACACAACAGTTGTCACAGTGTAACACAACAGTTGTCACAGTGTAACACAACAGTTGTCACAGTGTAACACAACAGTTGTCACAGTGTGACACAACAGTGTCACAGTGTAACACAACAGTTGTCACAGTGTAACACAACAGTTGTCACAGTGTAACACAACAGTTGTCACAGTGTAACACAACAGTTGTCACAGTGTAACACAACAGTTGTCACAGTGTAACACACAGTTGTCACAGTGTAACACAACAGTTGTCACAGTGGTAACACAACAGTTGTCACAGTGTAACACAACAGTTGTCACAGTGTAACACCACAGTTGTCACAGTGTAACACAACAGTTGTCACAGTGTAACACAACAGTTGTCACAGTGTAACAGTTGTCACAGTGTAACACAACAGTTGTCACAGTGTAACACAACAGTTGTCACAGTGTAACACAACAGTTGTCACAGTGTAACACCACAGTTGTCACAGTGTAACACAACAGTTGTCACAGTGTAACACAACAGTTGTCACAGTGTAACACAACAGTTGTCACAGTGTAAA
>WNGS01109798.1:0-11791 GCA_020271785.1 Procambarus virginalis
TCTTGGTGGTGAAAGTCGTTTAATTCCTGGGAATCCTCTGGTATAAGGCTTGGTAAGAGAGTATCTTAGTCTAGTAGGTCGTAAATTGACTGATGATTAACTTTGAGACATTCAGGGTCCAACTCACTCCTCTTATTCCTCAGATGTTTTCTGTGTTCAAGGTTGTAGCCTTCGCTGCCGTCGAGCTAAGGGGGTCCCAGGAGTTGTCTGGCGTAGAACAGTGTCTAGTGCTTGCATTTCTGAAAGAAAGGCATTAGGAGGCAGGTGTCTGGCTTCGCCAACTGATGTAGATGGCTTAGAGGAAGCAGGAGTGGAAGGGTCCTCAGAATCAGAAGACAGGTGGAGGACGTCAGCGGCTGGTGTAGATGGCTTAGGAGTAGGAGACAGGACGGTGGGAGCAGCAGGAGTTGGTCAGACGTCAGAGAGTGCTGCAGCAGTGATGGTGATGTGTTCCTCCTTCATGGCAGGTGGAGTAGTAGGCATGGAGTAGTCAGTATAAAGTTCCTCGGAAACGGTAAACGTCGGCAGGCCATTCGCCGTGTAGAAGGTGTTTAGTATCTTTATAATGACCCTTAAGTTTGAACCGCCATTTTCTCCCCAATATGCGTGAGCGCGAACATCGTGCTATTGATCGTGTTGGGAGCAGGCTGGGTCAGTGATTGGCCAGAGTGAGATGTTGGCGTCGGCTAGATTGGTGAGTGGCGAGCAGTCTAGGAACCGATTGGCTTGCAGGCTGCGCGGTGGCTCCTCCTCCTACAGGAAGCGCCGGGAAAATGGCGGCTTGAACGTTGAACGTAGATGGAGTAGGGCGAGTGGTTGACGCATGCCAGGCGTCGGAAATCTTCTTGATTTCGTCGATTCATGTAGGGCACTCAGTAGGGACGGAAGTATGTTCACCATCACAGTTAATGCAGTGAAAATAGACAGCGCCAATGCTTGAAGTAGTGATTCCTGGAGCACTTGCTGCACTTTAAGTCCTGGAGAGTGCACTTCTTCGTGAAGTGATCGTAGCTGTAGCACTTGTAATATTGACGAAGTCGTAGTAGCGTATCTTAGTGATCTGGTGAGGTGCGCTAGCGATGCCAAAACATATAAAGTCCTTGTCAGCAGCAAAAACAGCTTCAACAGGCGATGTAAAGGTAACCATCATGATGGGAGGTAGCTGTCAGTTACAGTGAAGAACTTGACAATGACAACAGTCACTGAAGAGTTTTCGTCGTTGATACTGGCGAAGATGTCGGTGACTGCTTTATCAGAGATCAGGGAGCTCACTCTGCGGATGAACACCGTCCTGGCTGCTAGGTTGTGCAACGTTGATTTTAGTGGAGATCAAGTCGAGAAATTCTCTTAACGGGTAAGGGTCCTCTCCTCTCCAGAAGCTGCCCTCGTATGTTGACGGATTCGCCGGAATGACGTGGAAGAGGAGCTGAGGTCGTGGCAACTTGGAGCTTGACCCACTGAGGCTGTTGTTTTGTCGTCAAGGACGGCATTCTTCAATAGATGCACCTAAATAAGAGGTGGAGACTGGTACATAAGAAGGTGTCACGGTTACAAGAATTCCACGGAATATCCTCAAGTGTGAAACACCATCGACTAGTGGACCACTTGTAACTCCTACTTGTGCTGAACCTATGCACTGTGACGGAACGACTGCAGGTAACAGGTAAGGGCCTGTGTGTCTCTGAGGGACTAAATGAACAAGGAGGAACTAGAGCAGTGTTCCTAGGGGCCAGAAGCCGACAGTCGAGTGAACGGCTACGAAATGTTTCGATAGAAGAAAGGGTGAGGTTAATGTCCCAGGTGGTTGTGAGGAACCAGCCCACAACCAGTTACTTTAACGATATATTTGAGTGTGGGGCCCAGAGTTAGAGCCGAAGGCGAACAGTAAGCGAAGCCGAATCCCTCGGTAGGTTTGTGGACCAAAGTTTGTAGCTCAAATCAACGAGGGATGGGTTGACCTGAGTGAATTGAGAAATAATACTGCGAGATTACCAGAATTCAAGGGTCCATGATTGAGGTGGGGCCCAGAGCTGAGTACTAGGCCGTGTGATGGTTATCTTCTTGAGGTTATCTTGTGATGATTTCGGGGCTTTAGTGTCCCCGCGCCCCGGTCCTCGACCAGGCCTCCACCCCCAGGAAGCAGCCCGTGACAGCTGATTAACTCCCAGGTACCTATTTACTGCTTGGTAACAGGGGCATCAGGGTGAAAGAAACTCTGCCCATCGCTTCTCGTCGGCAACCGGGATCGAACCTGGGACCACAGGATCACGCGTCCAGTGTTCTGTCCGCTCAGCCACCGGCTTCCCTAAGACTCCACTTAATGGTGAAGACACGTCCTGGAGATAAGCCATTAAGTTATAGATATAGACACTTGGAGGTGGGCAGATGGCTCAGCGTGGTGAACGTCGCGAGATCTGATCTTACATGTACAACTGATTTTGAGGTGCAGATTTTCTCGGTTGTCGCTAGCCAGAAAGAATGTCAATATACCAGTTCTTGGTTAAGATTAATAGTGTAGTGAATTTGAGTTACTTTGTGACTGGGTGGGATATTGAGAATATAAATTGTCGTCCACACCGGTGGAAATAAACATTCCATTCAACTTTCCTTTTTAAGACTACTCATAGCCCAGTCGATAGAGCTTCGGCCTCACAAACGTGGGGCACATGGTTCGATACCCATACAGCCCAGGTGAATGGAATATAGAGAATATATTCGAACAGGTCTTGAGAAGGCGACTCCGCCAATATCCCACATGCCTTATTGTAGAGGGATGGGCATGTGGGATATCATGCCCATCTCACATCGACCGCTTCAACAATGACCCGCCCATTGTTGAGTGATCAATTACCAGAATGTTAAGTAGCAAATGTGAGCTGAGGATCATGGTACTGGTGGTCATAAATCTTTAATACACTGCGATTTACCTAATACATGACTACTGGGGATAATTGAAGAAATTTGATTCTTTAAATAATATATTACTAGTGTGAATTTGATGATTTTATATAGACTAAGGGGATGAAAGACGCAGTAAATGTTAATGCAACAGTTGAGAAAGTACCGTTTATATATAAATATAATTTACATGATTTATTGGTCCAAAATTGGAGCGAAAGAATTATTGAGTAATGGAATAGGATTTGGATGTGATATTGATACTTATTAATGTTTATTGATTTTATCTGGTTGATACCTGGTTGATGGGGTTCTGGGAGTTCTTCTACTCCCCAAGCCCGGCTCGAGGCCAGGCTTGACTTGTGAGAGTTTGGTCCACCAGGCTGTTGCTTGGAGCGGCCCGCAGGTCCACAGCCCGTTTTGTTCGGCACTCCTTGGAGGATACAATCTAGTTTACTCTTGAAGATGTCCACGGTTGTTCCGGCAATATTTCTTATGCTCGCTGGGAGGGTGTTGAACAACCGTGGACCTCTGATGTTTATTCAGCGTCCTTTGATTGTGCCTATGGCACCTCTGCTCTGCACTGGCTCTATTCTGCACTTTCTTCCATATCGTTCACTCCAGTACGTTGTTATTTTACTGTGTAGATTTGGGACCTGGCCCTCCAGTATCTTCCACGTGTATATTATTTGATATCTCTCTCGTCTTCTTTCTAGTGAGTACATTTGGAGGGCTTTAAGACGATCCCAATATTTAGGTGCTTTATCGCCTCTATGCGTGCCGTATATATTCTCAAATAGATTTATGGTGTATTATATATATATAATATATATGATTATTGCTTATGTTTTATTGATGATATTTTGAAAGTTTAATTAGAATTTGTTGGCACCAAAATATTTGTTATTATTGAGATGTAATTCTAACATTTGTATTATTTTATTTACAGTGTTGATATCTATGCTCTAAGAGAATTTATTACTTGAGATTACTGTAAAATGTTGATATGATTATGTGATTTGGTAGAGACAAAGTAGTTAATGGAGTTAATGTGTTACACAGGTGTTCGAAAGTTTTCCTTGTTGTTTTTAATGTAAGACGAGGACTCGCTGTTCCGATTAGGAGGCCCTAGTCGTCCTCACGTTTGGAGGCTCTGTCCGGGAGTACTATACAAATACTATACAAATATAGTACTAGGTTGTACTATACAAATCCCTTGTACTGTCCCGTCTTGAGTACTTCTCGGTACTCACTTCCCCCTTTCAGAGCAGGAGAGATTGCCGAAATACAGGGAAAACAGAGACCATTTACAAGATACATAGACGCGATAAAGCACCTAAATTATTGGGATCGTCTCAAGCCTCTCCAAATGCACTCACTGGAAAGAAGACGAGAGAGATATCAAATAATATACAGGTGTAAGATACTGGAGGGCTAAGTACCAAATCTACACGGTAAAATAACAACATACAGGAGTGAACGATAAGGAAGAAAATGCAGAATAGAACCAATGAAGAGCAGGGGTGGCATAGGCACAATCAGAGAACACTGTATAAACATCATAGGTCCACGGTTGTTCAACATCCTTACCTTGAGTATACCTTGAGGTGCTTCCGGGGCTTAGCGTCCCCGCGGCCCGGTCATCGACCAGGCCTCCTGGTTGCTGGACTGATCAACCAGGCTGTTGGACGCGGCTGCTCGCAGCCTGACGTACGAGTCACAGCCTGGTTGATCAGGTATCCTTTGGAGGTGCTTATCCAGTTCTCTCTTGAACACTGTGAGGGGTTTGCCAGTTTTGCCCCTTATGTGTAGCGGGAGCGTGTTGAACAGTCTCGGGCCCTGATGTTGATGGAGTTCTCTCTCAGAGTACCAGTTGCACCTCTGTTTTTCAACGGGGGTATTCTGCACATCCTGCCATGTCTTCTGGTCTCATGTGATGTTATTTCTGTGTGCAGGTTTGGGACCAGCCCCTCTAATATTTTCCATGTGTAAATTATTATGTATCTCTCCCGCCTGCGCTCAAGGGAGTACAGATTTAGGCTCTTTAGTCGGTCCCAATAGTTTAGATGTTTTACCGAGTGGATTCTAGCAGTAAAGGATCTCTGCACGCTCTCCAGGTCAGCAATTTCTCCAGCTTTGAAAGGGGCTGTCATTGTGCAGCAGTACTCCACTCTAGAGAGCACCAGCGTTTTGAAAAGTATCATCATCGGTATAGCATCTCTAGTGTGAAAAGTTCTTGTTATCCAACCCGTCATTTTTCGTGCAGTTGTGACGGCCACTTTATTGTGTTCTTTAAAGGTAAGGTCTTCCGACATGAGTACACCCAAATCCTTTACATTGCCTTTTCGTGCTATGTTATGATTTGCCTGAGTTTTGTACGTGGTTTCCGTTTTTATATTTTCATTTTTTCCATAGCGCATGAGCTGGAACTTATCTTCGTTAAACACCATATTATTTTCTGTAGCCCATAGAAAGACCTGATCTACATCTGACTGGAGGTTTGCCGTGTCCTCTATGTTGCCTACTCTCATGAAGATCCTGGTGTCATCTGCAAAGGATGATACAGTGCTATAGGTTGTGTTCTTGTCTATGTCCGATATGAGGATGAGAAAAAGTACTGGAGCAAGCACAGTACCCTGGGGGACTGAGCTCTTAACGGTTGATGGGCTGGATTTTATTTTGTTGACTATTACACATTGGGTTCTGTTGGTCAGGAAATTGTAGATCCATCTGCCTATTTTTCCGGTAATTCCTTTTGAGCGCATTTTATGTGCAATAACACCATGGTCACATTTATCAAAAGCTTTTGCGAAATCTGTGTAAATTACATCAGCGTTTTGTTTGTCTTCCATAGCATCTAATGCCATATCATAGTGGTCCAGCAACTGCGACAGGCAAGAGCGCCCTGTTCTGAAACCATGTTGTCGGGGGTTATGGAGATGCTGTGCTTCCATGTATTTTGTGAGCTTACTTCTTAGCACTCTCTCAAAAATTTTAATGATGTGCGATGTTAACGCTATCGGTCTGTAATTTTTTGCCTCTGCCTTATTTCCTCCTTTATGAAGTGGTGCTATCTCTGCTGTTTTTAGTATGTCAGGGATAACGCCAGTATCTAGACTTTGTCTCCACAGAATGTGGAGGGCCTGCGATAGTGGTTTTTTACAGTTCTTGATGAATATGGAGTTCCAAGAATCCGGGCCTGGTGCGGAGTGCATAGGCATACTGTTTATGGCTTCTTCAAAGTCCGGGGGGATAGGGTGACGTCTGATATATGATTTGATGTTGGTATCATATCCATGAAAAATTCATTTGGGTTATCGATCTTTAGTGCGTTTAATGGCTCGCTGAAAACCGAGTCGTACTGCTTCCTCAGTAGCTCGCTCATTTCTTTGTTGTCATGGTGAAAGTTCCATCTTCCTTTCGCAGGGGCCCGATACTAGATGTGGTTTTCGATCTTGATTTTGCATAGGAGAAAAATATTTCGGGTTTCTCTCTATTTCACTGATGGCCTTTTGCTCTCTTTACCTCTCCTGCGTTTTGTATGATCCTCCCAGCGAGCATAAATATATTACCGGAACAACCGTGGATATCTTCAAGAGAAAACTAGATCACTTTCTCCAAGGAGGGCCAAACCAACCAGGCTGTGGTGGATGTGTGGGCCTGCGGGCCGCTCCAAACAACAGCCTGGTGGACCAAACTCTCACAAGTCTAGCCTGGCCTCGGGCCGGGCTTAGGGAGTAGAAGAACTCCGAGGACCCCATCAAGCAGGTATCAAGCAGGACAGGTATGTGCCCATACCTTACATTAGGGGGCTTATCCGGGACGGAGTGAGGACCCTTTCCACCTTATATTTGGGCGCCCGTGTATGACAGGGAGGTCTTTCTATCTTACAATTGTCACTGCACGTAAATACCTACCTGTGCACTGCACTTTAATACCTACCTGTGCACTGCACTTTAATACCTACCTGTGCACTGAGATTTAATAACTACCTGTGCACTGAGATTTAATACCTACCTGTGCAATGAGCTTTAATACCTACCTGTGCACTGCACTTTAATACCTACCTGTGCACTGAGCTTTAATACCTACCTGTGCACTGCACTTTAATACCTACCTGTGCACTACACTTTAATCCCTACCCGTGCACTGAGCTTTAATAACTACCTGTGCACTGCACTTTAGTACCTACCTGTGCACTGCACTTTAATACCTACCTGGGCACTGAGCTTTAATAACTACCTGTGCACTGCACTTTAATACCTACCTGTGCACTGCACTTTTATACCTACCTGTACACTGAGCTTTAATAACTTCCTGTGCACTGCACTTTAATACCTACCTGTGCACTGAGCTTTAATAACTACCCGTGCACTGCACTTTAATACCTACCTGTGCACGGAGCATTAATACCTACCTGTGCACAGCACTTTAATACCCACCTGTGCACTGACTTTAATACCTACCTGTGCACTGCACTTTAATACCTACCTGTGCATGGAGCATTAATACCTACCTGTGCACAGCACTTTAATACCTACCTGTGCACTGAGCTTTAATACCTACCTGTGCACTGAGCTTTAATACCTACCTGTGCGCTGCACTTTAATACCTACCTGTGCGCTGCACTTTAATACCTACCTGTGCGCTGCACCTTAATATTTACCTGTGCACTGCACATTAATACCTACCTGTGCACTGAGCTTTAATACCTACCTGTGCGCTGCACCTTAATATTTACCTGTGCACTGCACTTTAATACCTACCTGTACACGGAGCATTAATACCTACCTGTGCACTGCACTTTGATACCTACCTGTGCACTGCGCTTTAATACCAACCTGTGCACTGCACATTAATACCTACCTGTACACGGAGCATTAATACCTACCTGTGCACTGCACTTTGATACCTACCTGTGCACTGAGCTTTAATACCTACCTGTGCACTGAGCTTTAATACCTACCTGTGCACTACACTATAATACCTACCTGTGCACTGCACTTTAATACCTACCTGTACACTACTTTAATTCCTGCCTGTGCACTACACTATAATACCTACCTGTGCAGTGCTCTTCAATACCTACTTGTGCACTGCACTTTAATATCGACCTGTGTACTGCGCTCTAATACCAACATTTGCACTGTGTGGTTTAAGCCATTTGTACTGTGAGTGCATTTACCGACATGAGCACAGTGTGTACTCACCTACTTGTACTTGCGGAAGTTGTGCTACGGCTCTTTGGTCCCTCCTCTCAACAGTCAATCTACTAGTGTACAAGTTCCTGAGCCTATTGGGCTCTATCATATCCACTTTTGAAACTGTTCTCACCTATTTGTACTCACCTAGTTGTGCTTGCGGGGTTGTGCTCAGGCTCTTTGGTCCCGCCTCTCAACTGTCAATCAACTAGTGTAAAGATTCTTGAGCCTACTGGGCTCTATCATATATACATTTGAAACTGTGTATGGAGTCAGCCACCACCACATCATTGCCTAATGCATTCCATCCGTTAACTACTCTGACACTGGAAAAGTTCTTTCTAACGTCTCTGTGGGTTATTTAGGTACTCAATTTCCACCTGTGTCCCCTTGTTCGCTTACGAACCGTGTTAAACTGTTTATCTTTATCTACCCTGTCAATTCCTCTGAGATTTTGTAGGTAGAGATCATGTCTCCCCTAACTTTTCTGTCTTCCAGTGTCGTGAGGTTCACTTTCAGTAATCTCTCCTTGTAGCTCATTCCCATCAGCCGGGGACTAACCTGGTTGCATACCACTGAACCTTTTTTAACTTAATTTTGTGTTTGACTAGACATCACGCTGGTGCCGCATATTCCAGAATTGTTCTGACATATGAGGTATACAAGGTTCTGAATGATTCCTTATACAAGCTTCTTAAGGCAGTTCTATGTTCACCAGCCTTGCATACACCGCTGATGTTATACTTTTGATGTGGGCTTCGGAAGACAGGTTCGCTGTGATATCAACTCTTAGATCTTTTTCTCTGTCCGTTTCGTGGGGTACATCGTCTCCCGTTCGGTATCCTCTGTCTGTTCCCTTCGCCTAGTTTCATTACCTTACATTTACTTGTGATGAACTTTAGTAGCCATATGTCCGACCATTCCTTCAGTTTGACTAGTTAATCTTGTAGCTTCTTGCTGTTTCCTTAGTCTTAATCCTCTTCATATTTTTGCATCATTAGCAAACATTGAGTGGAACGAGTTTATTCTCTCTGGGAGATCATTACATATATCATAAACAGTATAGGTCAAAGGACCAAACACTGTGGGGTGTCGCTCTGAGTCCTCACCCCTCAAATTGACTCGCTGCTGTCAATTTTTGGCAGGTCTCCTGTTACCAGTGATTTGTAATACACCGTTGAGAGCAGCAGGCACAGTAATTCTTCTCCTTATTTTAGTATCCATGGAAAGATTAAACCCAGGCCTATAGCCTTTGTTACATCCAACTCAAGCAATGTCTCCCCCCCCCACTCCCCCACATGGAAATCTCAAACTTCTCCAGTGGTGCCTGGTTAGATATTCTTTCTTATATCTCTGAAACTTCTTGCCCTAACGTGATGACCTTCCTGGAATTTCTTTACTGAGATCCTTGCACACTTCCTTGCCATTCGTGGTGAACCTCTTTATTTCAGTTTCATTACCTGCTCCTTCACTGTTATTTTCCTTCTGATGGGGCTGTGCAGCAATTTAGGCTGAATTTTCCTTACTTGTTATACCATTCCGTAATCTTTCTGCCTCTCTTCTCACCCTGAGGCACTCATTCCTGGCACTCTGGTATCTTTCTCTGCTCGCTAGTCTCGTGTTATTTCCATAGTTTCTCAATGCTTACATCCCTGATTAAACCATAGGTTCCTCATTTGCATTTCGATTTTTTCCTTTAGGACCGGGACAAACTTTGTCTGCTCCTTCTTGCATCTCGGACTACATCTCTCAGAAATTTTCTTATCTCCTCATAGTTTCTCTTTCGGAATGCCAGCCTTTTGTTTTCTGGTCCCTTCCTTGAGTACGTTACCCTACTTCTATCAGATACTCAACATCAGTACACTGTGATCTTTCATTCCCACGGGGCCTTTGAAATTGATTTCCTTATAACGGAGTCGTTCAGAAAATAACACGTTCGTTAAAATATTTATTGTTTCCACTTCCATAGTTTAGCTACCCATGTTTCTTCAACTCCATGTTCTCCCAGTAGATCATTCTGTGGTGGAATCTACCATAATAAGCAGACGGGATCGATTTCCACAAGCTGCAGAGGCAGCCCTGTTAATTATAGTACTAACTGCCAAGTTGTTTCTGTCATACTCTTCCCTGGGCCTTCTGTTATTTGGTGGGAGTTATACGTATCACTGCTGCTATTACTCTTGGTCCTCCCATCATCATGGCACCTGTTATAAAGTCTCTGAACCCTCCCTCGCAGCCCAGAATAACCATCACCTCAAAACTCCATTCCTTTCTCATCAGTTGGCTCACTACGCCTCCTCCCCTTGCTTCTCTCTACCTCCGTATTACAGTGTAGTCCTGGGAAACAATGTGCATTTACATTGACATGCTCATCATTTATGCTGAAAAGAGTACGGTGAATGTGTTTATGAAAACATGCACACTATGTGTGTGCATGTGTGTGTTTATAACGACACGTACACTATGTGTGAGTACTCACCTATTTGTGCTTGTGGGGGTTAAGCTTTGGCTCTTTGGTCCGCCTCTCAACTGTCAATCAACTGGTGTACAGATTCTTGAGCCTACTGGGCTCTATCATATCTACATTTGAAACTGTGTGTAGATTAGCCTCCACCACATCTCTGTCTAACGCATTCTACCTGTTAACTACTCTGACACTGAAAAAGTTCTTTCTAACGTCCCTGTGGCTAATCAGGGTAATCAGTTTCCACCTGTGTTCCCTTGTCGCGTACCACCAGTGTTGAATAGTTTATCCTTGTCTACCCGTCAATTCCCCTGAGAACTTTGTAGGTAGTGATGATGTCTCCCCTCACTCTTCTGTCTTCCAGTGTCGTAAGGTGCATTTCCCACAGTCTTTCCTCGAACTCATGCCACTTAGTCTGGGACTAGTCTAGTGACAAACCTCTGAACTTTTTCCAGCTTCGTCTTGTGCTTGACAAGGTACGGGCTCCGTGCTGGGCCGCATACTCCAGGGTTGGTCTTACGTATTTGGTATACAAGATTCTGAACGATTCGTTACACAGGTTCCTGAAGGCTGTTCTGATACTAGCCAGCCTCGCATATGCCGCAGACGTTATTCTTTTTATGTGGGCTTCAGAGACAGGCTTGGAGTGATATCAACTCCTAGATCTTTCTCTCTGTCCGTTTCATTAAGTACTTCATCTCCTATTCTGTATCTTGTGTCTGGCCTCCTTTCCACTGCCTATTTCATTACTTTGCATTTACTCGGTCTAAACTTTAGCAGCCAATTGTTGGACCATTCATTCAGTCTGACTAGGTCGTCCTGTAGCCTCCTACTATCATCCTCTATTTCAATCCTCCTCATAATTTTTGCATCATCAGCAAACATTGGGAGAAACGAGTCTATACCCTCTGGGAGATAGTTTACATATATCAGAACAGTATTGGTCCAAGGACTGACCCCTGCGGACTCCACTTGTGACGTCCGCCAATCCGAGACCTCACCCCACACTGACTCGTTGTCTTCTGTTACTTAGGTACTCCCTTATCCAACGAGTACCTTCCCTTTCACTCCAGCTGCATCTTCAGCTTTTCACTAGCATCTTGTGAGGTACTTTATCAAGGCTTTCTGACAATCCAAAAATATGCAGTCTGCCACCCCTCTCTTTCTTGCCTGATTTTTGTTGCCTGGTCGTAGAATTCAATTAGCCCTGTGAGGCAGGACTTGAAAT
>WNGS01109801.1:0-30650 GCA_020271785.1 Procambarus virginalis
AAACTAACTTATTTATTAAACCCTCTTAACACCCCCCATATACATTAAATAACAAAAACAATAATTACTTTACCACACTATCTTACTTTAAAAGCCTTGGTCCACATAGGTTTTACAATTAGGACAAGCTAGGGTAAAGTCTACTAGGCAAGGGACACTAGCGAGGACTCTAGGTAGCTCGGTACCACTTGAGTACACGTGGTTCCACTGAGATCCCTTAGAGTAACTTAGCAATATAAACACTAACATAGCCTATACACATTACTACACACTTATGCCAGAAAACGAACATGCAGCACGATACTTAGCTTGGTAAACTAGACGCAGGATAAGGTAAGGGAAGAGGAGGAGGAAGAGGAGAGGGATACAGAGCAACACAGGAGAGGTGTTGGCTCAACCACAGCAGTCCAGAGAAGAACGTGAGCCTGGAGTCTGAGCTCTCACCAGCTGAATCGCTGCCGGCCAACTACTCAGCTAGTCGTACAGCAGCCCTCAATCCAGGTTTACTCGGACCTACTTTACTAATGCTTTCTAATCATTTGTAAACATAGTTAATACTTATTTTAATAATTAATAAACAACCACAAGCTCAGTCTTTTAATGCTCTGCGAGAACAATATTCATCTTACGTTTGGCAAGGGCAACTGGGATAAGGCATACTCCAAGTTTTAAGGATCCCCTGATATAAATATTATTGTAATTAAATATCCTTCTCACATGATCCAATTCTATGAATTAATGTAAGGTAAATATATAAGAGCTCAAATTGACCTCTGGTTTCCATATGAGGAACCCAGGGTCGTAACACTCCTCACCCCTTCAGAGAAAAGAATATATGGCTACTAGAATAGCAGTCATATTTTTTTGTAAGAGTATACAGGGAATAAAAAAGAAAATCTATGTCATAAAAGAAAATACCCAAAAACAAACATTTCTCTGCAAGAAAAAGCATAAAGGAATTCTCTGAAAGAAAAAGTACACATAAGTAAATTTTCCAAAAGAAAAAACACACACAAAGTAATTCTCTGAAAGAAAAAACACATACCAAAAAAAAAAACAGGAAGTAATAAAATTGACACGGAATATTTAATGTCACAGGAGGACCTAAAAAAAATAACTAAAGCATGACCGCTAGTATATGGCTTCCTGTGGCTCAGATGAATGTTACTCAGGTAACCGGGACAGAGCGTCGGCTATCATGTTGAGCTGGCCCAGTAGGTGGGTAATGGAAAGATTGAAGTCTTGTAGGTACAATGCCCACCTGAGAAGGCGTTTATTTTTCGCCTTCATCTGGTTTAAGATCACTAGCGGGTTATGGTCCGTGTACAGTTTCACTATATTACCTGTGAGATATACTTCAAACTTACTATATGTTTACATTAGCGCCAATGCCTCTTTTTCTACCACTGAATAATTGCATTGTACCTTGTCAAATTTCACAGAGTAATAGTATACCGGGTGGTCCACTTGATCATCCCCAGTTTGCAACAACACTGCACCAGCACCCGAGTCAGACACGTCAACATGAATTTTAAACAGTCGGTCGAACCTTGGACTAAAGAGCACTGGGGTGGAAGCCAAGATCAATTTCAAATTTTTAAATGCCTCTGCACAATCTGTTGACCACTTAAATTTAACGGCCTTCCGCAACAAGTCTGTGAGAGGAGCAGCAACACTGGAAAAGTTCTGACAAAAGCATCGGTAGTACATACACATACCGATAAATCTTTGAACATCCTTCTTAGATCAGAGCACTGGATACTCCAGAATGGCACTGATTTTTATCTTGCCGAGGTAACACTTTTCCTTGGCCTACTTCATAACTGAGGTACGTCACTGTGCCTTGGCCAAAATAACACTTTTTTGGATTTAAGGTTAGATTTGCATTTTTCAAAATTGTGAACAACTGGCATAACCTAGCTATGTGGTCAGCCCAATTACTATCAAACAGCACAATGTCATCTAGATACGCCCGACAATTTGGCACATTAGTGAGAAGAGAGTTCATTAACCACTGGAACATGGCAGGGGCATTATGAAGTCGAACAGTAACACTTAATACTCAAAGATACCATTGGGTGTTATGAACGCAGTTAGTTGTTTGGCACGTTCAGTGAGCGGGATCTGATAATAACCCCTTGAGAGGTCGAATTTCGAGACACATGTGGCGTTTCCGATCTCGTCGATGCAGTTTTCGAGGAGGGGCAGAGGATAGGCATCCACAATGGTCACCTTGTTAAGCTGCCGATAGTTGGTGCATAATCGCCAGAAGCCATCTGGTTTGGAGACCAAAAGGCAGGGGGAGCACCAAGAGCCCTGGCTCGGCCAGATGAGGTCATGCTGGAGCAGGAAGTCGACCTCTTTCCGTACAATGGCCTTCTTATCCGGACTCATCCGATAGGGTTGAAGGCGAATGGGGGTGTAGTTCGTCAACTTGACATCATTGTAAATGGCATCAGTCTGGGTCTGGACCTCCCCGAACACACTGGAGAATTCGTCAAGCAAGGACTGCACCTCGTCACGTTGGGCTATCTGGAAACGGGACAGTCCCTCCTCCACAGCATTCACAGAACTAGAATTATTGAGAATTAGATTAGTTGGGTCCCCAGAACAATCATCCCCTCCCTCACTGGAAAAGGAAACATTGGTTAGTGCGATGGGCCTGGGGCCCTGGAATTTCTTCAGCCGGTTTAAGTGTACGAGCATCACCTGGTTAGGCTTGTCAGAGTGCCTCACTTTGACCGTGAGGTCCCCAGTCTTTTCTGTCACAATATAGAGGTCTTCGTACTTGTGGGACATAGTTTTCCCTAGTCGAGGCTTTAATACTAGGACAGGGTCACCAGGCTGAAATACACGCAACTTAGCCTTAGCATCATTTTGTTCTTTCATATTTTCTTGGGCGTTGCCAAGATACTTTAGTGCAGCCGCCTTGCAGTCCTTGAGTCTCTGGTGGTGTTGCGCAAAGAAAGGCTAACCTTCGCTTAACGTTACATTCCCTAACAGATTCTCCTGTAACATTTGCATGGGTCCACGAACTTTATGGCCAAAGACTAACTCAAAAGGAGAGCAACCCAGTGAACTTTGTAACCCCTCTCGAGTTGCAAACAAGACACAAGGCAGGTTCTCATCCCAGAAGTTGTGGGAACTCTCGCACGATGTCTTCAACATCTGCTTCAGAGTTAGGTGGAACCGCTCAATTACCCCCCCCCCTGACTCTGTGGATGGTATGGGCTGGAAACCTTATGAGTTATTCCATGGTCCTTACAGAATTGCTAAAAAATATCAGACTTAAAATTAGTACCATTGTTAATTTGCACGGCCCGAGGCAGTCCAAAAGTGGAAAAAAATTGCAACATACGAGCAACAACAGTCTTTGCTCAGATGTTCTTTACAGCAAAGGCATCAGGGTAATGGGTCGTGATACACATCATCATGATTAGGTAAATATTGCCAGACTTAGTTCTAGGTAATGGACCAACACAGTCCATTACCACATGAGAAAATGGTTCCTCTGGCACAACAATAGGCCTTAGAGGAGCTTTAGGTGGTGTCTGGTTTGCTTTCCCAACAAGCTGACAAGGGATACACGAGTTACAAAATTTTGCCACGTCCCTTTTCAGCTTAGGCCAAAAAAATATGCTTGAAGATTTTGTGATAAGTAATATTAACGCCTTGGTGTCCCCCATAGGATCATCATGAGCAGTTGTCAAAACTCTCTCTCTATAGCAGGTTGGCAACATAACCTGGTGTACTACCTCTCACTCATTTGACAAGGGAGCATTCTGTGGTCTCCATTTTCTCATCAAAATCTGATCATTGTAGTAGTACCCAGTTGCTGCATCTACAATCTCCTCCTTAGAGAGGGCTACTTCGTGACATTCTGCAAGACTGGGGGCAGCTTTCTGCAAATCACTCGAGGAGGCGTCCAAGCCTTGGTCAGATGCCAGTGGTCGAGGCTCAACAGGGTCCTCCTCCACCTCCTCACTACTCTCGGTAGGTGGCGGTGGCAGGCTCTCCACAGTGTCCTCGGCCACGTCATCGAGTCGGGCCATGAATGTGTCCACAAGGTCCACTTGGCTTTCACCACTCTGAAAGTTCCATGTGTTCTCGGGATTTACCACCTTGGCAACCACTGGGCTGCCCTTACATTTAAGTCCCATAGACCTGGTCACTGCGCATGCAGGGTACACAACATTATCATCTGCGGCAGGTAGATCCAGGGAAACCTTAGGGGTAGGCAACATGATTGGCAGTCTGGAGTCCCCTACCTTATCCCCTGCTAAATCATTACCCAATATTACATCAACATTAGGGAATGGTAGGTACGAAGTGACTCCGACTGTATAAACACCCTTGTGGAAATCAGATTCCAGGGTAACCTTACGGAGGGGTACTGCTCGAGTATCACTAGTGCCACCCTCGACCAGTACTACCTCTCCAGTGTCGAGAGTGTTGGCACCTTGCAATGCAATCTCTAAAATTAAAGTCTGGATGGCACCGGTGTCTCGGAAGATCACCACGTCCTTCCAGGAAGAACCCTGATTCAAAAGTAGTCTCCCTTTTGATAAGAATGGGGTTAGCAGGTCCAACCACTGTGGGTTGGATGACTTACTCCCTAACCCTTCAGAAGGACTCAAGCCCTGTGTCACAACAAGAGCATTGGGTCTATTTTCCGGGTACAGTTGCCAACAACGGCTAGTAGGATGGTTTGCACGTTTACAGTGACCACAGACACATCGGGGAGAAGAGATATTATTAACAGGATTCCCCTTTGGTTCACCCTTAGGTGCTGTGAGGCTAGACAATTTAACAGGGTTAGTTATGTCTGAAACAGAAGGTTCATTAGTTATAGGGTTAGAATGGGCTGGCCTGGATTGGCTGTGGGTATAAGTTTTGTTACTCTGTGGGATATAATTATTTTATTGGGCCTTTTGCCCGTCAACTGGTAGTTTTCTGTCATCTTGGCCAAATCCACTATATTAGAATCTACCTCTGCCCTTCCTCTAATGTAACATGTTACATTCTCTGGCATATTATCTATAAAATTCTCCACTAAAACTAAATTTTTAAATGCCTCGTATGTTTCGGCTTTAGCCGAGCGAATCCATTTTTCAAACAATCGAATTTGATCATTAGCAAATTCAGTGAGAGGTTGGTTGTGAGTAGGCCTAAGGTTGCGATAAGCTTGGCGGTGAGCTTCAGGCATAATTTCATATGCCCTCAAAATCCGTTCCCTGACTTTACTACATTCAAAACACTCGTCGTCAGGCACGTTTATATAAATATCTTGTGCTTTACCCCTAAGCCACCCCTGTAAGATTTTCACCCACTCTTCCTTTAGCCAGTTCATGGACATGGCTAGTCTCTGAAAATGGTTGAAAAATCCTCCAGGGTCTGACTCTGAAAATTCAGGCAGGTTATGCTTTTTATCAGAATGCCTGGGGTTTGAGTCCCCGGCAGGTTGTGGTACAGCGGTATCTGCTCTAATTCTTGCCGCCTCATTTTTGAGCCTTTGCTCTTCAACTTTAGCATTTTGTTCTAACAATTTAGCCTCTTGTTCTGCTACTCTAGCCTCTTGTTCTGCCAGTCTTAACTGGGCTAGTTGTAATTCTAACTCCATATTTCTACTAGCTACACTTTCAGCTGGACTGGGCTGACATAAAATTGTATCACTTGGCAATAGTTCTTGGTCTATACAATGCTGTAAAATTTCGTTCACCAAAGTCCACTTTTTATCAGTGTCGTTTAACTCGAGGCCAAATTCCTTGCCTAACAATATTAAATTAGATTTGGTGAGCTTCTTAATCTCTACCACTGAAGGGTCCTTTGCCAGTTCCCTGCATTTAGCCTCCATCTAATTATTTAGCTCTAGCAAAATAAAAAAATAAAAAAATTAAAATTGGAAAAAAAATTAACGCCCCTATAACAAGGCCACACTAACCTCAATCGTGAAGGGATCCAGCTGGGTGTCCAGTCAGTGCAAGCTATATACTTTGGCTAGTTGAGCTGGGCCCTAGGCTAACACACAACTGTTTTGCGGAAAACAAGATTTTTAGTTTTGGCACTCAAAATCAAATTTTTTACAATTAAAAAGTTCCTCCCGGTCAGGCCAAACCCTTTTATACATTTAGTGCTGATTTGGGGGGAATGGAGTATTAAAATGAGGGCCAGCAGTTAGAATCAGGATGTATCAAAGTTTAGGGAGATCAATAGCTCGGCCCCCAATAAACATAAACAATATTAGTAAGTGGCTTAAGGTCAATACGTCAGCCTAGATTTATGATCACTGCTCCCCTACACAGGAAGAATGGATACTCCTTTAAAACTAACTTAATTATTTATTAACCCTCTTAACAACCCCCCATATACATTAAATAACAATAACAATAATTACTTTACCACACTATCTTACTTTAAAAGCCTTGGTCCACATGGTTTTACAATTAGGCCAAGCTAGGGTAAAGTCTACTAGGCAAGGGACACTAGCAGGAATCTAGGTAGCTCGGTCCCACTTTGAGCACACGTGGTTCCACTGAGACGCCTTAGAGTAACTAGCAATATCAAACACTAACAAGCCTTACCATTACTACACACTTATGCCAGAAAACGAACATGCAGCACGATACTTAGCTTGGTAAACTAGACACAGGATAAGGTAAGGGAAGAGGAGGAGGAGGGAGAGTATACAGAGCAACACAGGAGAGGTGTTGGCTCAACCACAGCAGTCCAGAGAAGAATGAGCCTGGAGTCTGAGCTCTCTCCCAGCTGAATCGCTGCCGGCCGTCTACTCAGCTAATCGTACAGCATCCCTCAATCCAAGTTTACTCGGACCTACTTTACTAATGCTTTCTAATTATTTGTAAACATAGTTAATGCCTATTTATAATTATAAACAACGACAAGCTCATCTGTTAATGCTCTGTTAGAACAATATTCATCTTACGTTTGGCAAGGGAACTGGGATAAGGCATACTCCAAGTTTTAAGGATCCCTGTTATAAATATTATTGTAATTAATTAATCCTTTCTCACATGATCCAATTCTATGAATTAATGTAAGGTAATATTTAAGAGCTCAAATTGACCTGGTTTCCATCTGAGGAACCCAGGGTTGTAACAACTGTGAGAGCAGATTTGTTAAGTAAGACAACAACTATCCCGTACGTCAATGGGTAATTTCTACTCATATGGACTTGGATTATCCAGTCCGATTCATCCTGATTCACATTATTGTTAAGCGCCTTGAGCAAGACTCAAGCTCCAATCTAAAGGCTTGGAGTGAGTCAGCTGATCCTTCTGGATGAGGATATCTAACAGTTTTTTGGGCTTGAAGTCTATAGCCCTTTCTGGCTTAGCATAATTTTCCTTACCCTTCCACTGCTCAGGGTCCTGAGGACATTACACCCCTGTGCGCAAGAAAAAAAAATTCTAAAAAAATTATTTCGTCTTCATAAATGTTAATGTGTGTTTCCTGAGCATGGGAAAAATCGTAGGTGACATATTTTGAGCGCAATTAACCATGGAAGTCTGGCAAAAGTGGGCGTTGACAAAGCGGTCGTCAAAGCCGGTCGTCAGCCGGTCAGCGTCACCGGCTCTGACAGGTGGGAGTTGCCATAAAGATATTATCACTTAATTATTTCTATGTCTCTGATTGATTTTTTCTTATTTTTTGCAGTAATATTATTCAATAGTGTGTATTGCATATATTATATAATATAAGTGGTGAATAATCGCTATTCTCAAAAGTATGGTGTGCATATTAGTAATTCAATTATTATGTTCATAAAACAATAAACAAATAGTTTTGCTGCTATTACACCTATACACGGTTTTATATAAGTATTTGCATGTTTTGTTCACCATCGCGAACCACTAAGTTGGTATTGAGAGTCGAAAAGAAACGAGGAGTGACCGCCACACACCAGCCAGCCACTGACACTCCCTCAACAATGCCTCACTCACCAACTTTTTCCTCCCACCATCCTGTTTTATGTTTTATTCAAAATATACAGACGGTATATATAAGAATCAACATGTTTTGTCACAACAACTGTACAACTAAGCTGATATAGTTAGTTTAGATACTAAGAGTCGTCGCTACACTCTTAGTGTGCATATTAGTAATTCAATTATTATGTTTCAAACATAAACAAATAGTTTTGCTGCTATTACACTCTATACACAGTTTTATATAAGTATTTGCATGTTTTGTTCACCATAGCGAACCACTAAGTTGGTATTGAGAGTCGAAAAGAACGAGGAGTGCCCGCCACACACCAGCCAGCCACTGACACTCCCTCAACAATGCCTCACTCACCAACTTTTTCCTCCCACCATCCTGTTTTATGTTTTATTCAAATATACAGACGGTATATAAAGAATCAACATGTTTTGTTCACAACACTGTACAACTAAGCTGATATAGTTAGTTTAGATACTAAGAGTCGTCGCTACCACACAGTCAGCTGGCGGCTCCCTCACTCATTCAAGTCCACATGCACTAAACTTTCTCTCCCAACAATACTATTGTGGTGTTATTACACTATATACAGACGTTATATATATATATGAATATATTTTGTGCACCACACTGTACAGCTAAGCTGACATAGTTAGTTCAGGCCTAAGTAAGAGTCGTCGCTATACACACCAGTCCCTGGCGGCTCCCTCACTCATTCAGGTTGCTCTTTGCAACCTTATGATGGTCATCCAGTTGTACATAATCAACTGGAGTTTGTTTACATAAATCGTCACATTTATTGATCTGTCGGGTTAAATGGCCCTTCATACCTTGGAGAGTCTCCTTTTCAATTTTTGCAGTAGACATGATGGCTGTATTTGCTAGCCGTGTTTGCAGATGTACTAGTGCCAAGCCTTGTTGCACTTTGATTTGGACTATTACTAGCACTTAAATAATAAATAATAAATATAAATAAATATAAATATATATAAATAAATATGTTTTTCAGGTAAGGTACATACATACAAGTGATGTTACATTAATGGATTGATTTATAGATAGAGGTAGTACATACAATGCCTAAAGCCACTATTACGCAATGCGTTTCGGGCAGGAAAAACATTAATATCTAGAACTTAATACTAATTGAGCATAAAGAATAAAATGTGTTTGAGAACAATCCAAATAAGATAAAACGGGGAACCTGACTGAAAAGCAGCACAATACAAAGGGTGACAAACAGCGTTGATTAAAAAAAAAACATACTGGGTTTGACCACAGAAGGGGTAAGGTAGGTTACAGTGAATTTATTAGGTAGTGTGTCGGGAAACCGACACACTCATACACAAATATATAGTCTTCCCTTAACAGTATCCTCTTAAATTAGAGAATGGGAGACTCCGTGACGTCATCGACGTCGCCGCAGTATTTACATTATTAAACCACTGTTCATACAACAGTTTAATGTCTAAATTGAATAAAAAGTGTTCAATAAGACTGAATATAATTATTAACACCAAAATATAGCTTGATTCCCTTGTTAACGTAATTTAACTTAGAAGTGGAAAAAATATTGGAACAAGGGAGGCAGAGCGTCTCTTACAGACGCCACGCTCACACGAAAACAATAACAATGGAGCTCGTGTGTTTGTGATATGGCCACAGGATAGACCTACTCTGCCTTAAGAACTGCCATAGCAACATCACTACTACAAATAAGAGCACTCCAGTATCCGTCTTACCAAGTATTTGTTTATTATTCTAGTGCACTGATTAATATCAAATGGTAAGGCGGTTATGATATATGAACAACACCACCATGTACGTGTACCCCATTTTTACAGCCCTCACATACCATGTTATACCTGTATTGATATGTTTAGGGAAATGTACTAACTCCTTGCATCCCAAACAGGTAAATTGTGACTTGGAACAGCAAGTAGCTGAGCAGTAGAACTATGTACATGTACCTAGCTGTTGCCAGCCTTGAAGGCCTCCACAGCCGCCATTGGCACCATGAGGCACAGGGCCACACCCACATAGATGCTACCATGACACAGCCTTAGTGGGCCCTTACTACAGGCTCAGATAAGGCCATTCTAGTTATTGTAGTAGTAGTATTCATAACTAGTAATAATTGTTGAAATAATAGTAGATTAGACCACCATATGTGGTATGATAAAATAATATAATTAAACTTAGGTAAACAATTTGTAGTTTAAGAAGGAGCCATTACAAAGTGGTTTAAGCTACAAATTGTCCCCCCAATTTGTGTGAGATTAATTTCAGGCAGTTTTAACAAGTACATACAGTCCACTCAATTTCTTACCTACTAAGAAAAAATAAGATAAACTTTAATTTACTGAAGTCAATTAAAAGAAGATATACTGCCTGGAGTTTTTACCACATAATTATGGTCCTTTGAACCTAGATGATTATTACAGTTAACCAGTAGGTACATTGCATCTAGATATAAAATCCTGATATACATTAGTAGTGCAATATTATAGCAGAAAGACATTGCTATATTTACATTTTCTAGCCTAACTTTTCAATCTCATAGCAAGCAAAACTACAACAAAGCACTATTATTGTTCTGAGGCCTATGCCAAAGAACTATTGTGCCTTTTTCATTACAAGAGGTTGATAAGAGGCTACTTTACTTATAAGTTACTTATAAATGTTTTTGTAATTTAAGTATAAACATTACTTTAATATTGCACCATTACATACTGCATACCACATTGTTTACAGCAAATTCTTGCACAAGGGTAGGACATTTTAGGCTGGTGTTGTACAGCAACCTAGTTTAATTTATTGTGCTAACCTGGTGTAAGGGTAAGAATTTTTTACACTTGTCTAGAGTTGAACATATATTACAACCTAGCAAGTACATATTTTTATGCAGTATTCATGACAACCCGAGTTGTGTTGTCAACCTGATATTCATACATATAATTATAGGTATAATTTAACTATAATCATTTCACCTTTGAGTGTTAACCTGTGTCTCTGTACCAACCAAGAGTGATAATGAAGGGCTAGCTTGCGGAATACCAGCATTGATACAGGCTTACCACTCAAATTATAGCGTGTATGATTATACAGTAGTATATATTTAAATGATAAACAGCTCTAGTTCGGAAACTAGTTGCTTTATTAATTCAAGTGCCAAATAGTTAAAAGTCCATACGACTAGCAAGTACTTCAAGATGTCTACACTCCAAAATGTAAAATTAACCCTTAGGCCTTAAAGGGGCATCTCACAAGGCAGATTAACAAATGTGAAGACATGAGTAATCAAACTCCAGTTAATTATGCAGCACTGGAAAACTATCTTAAGCTTACACGGAACAAATATGACCGTGTGTTGCAACAAATGAAACAGTATCAAGATTTACTGAACAATTCTAGTATTGATGAAGATACGATGAACAACATTCTCCAAGAACACTCTGATTATGAAGATGCAATGTTTGAACAATTCAACGTTATGAAGATTTGATAAACGCCCATAAGGCCAATATAAATGTTGCAGCTACAACTACCCAGAATCAGACAGCACCAGAAGTCAAATTACCATCACTCAGTCTCCCAACTTTTTCTGGAACAGAGGACGAGAATTGGGACAATTTCTGGAGCAAATTTGTCGATTCTGTGGATTCTAATGTCAATGTACCAAAGACGACAAAGTTTACGTATTTACAGAGTGTCTTGAAGGATGAAGCCTTTCAGGTAGTCTGTAATCTGAATCACACAGATGACGATTATGACAATGCTGTACAACTACTCAAGGACAACTATGCGAAGCCTGAAAGGACTATCAGAATTTTAACCCAGAAGCTGTTAGATATTAAACATCCAAATAATACAGCAGTCTCACTCCAAGCCTTTAGATTGGAGCTTGAGTCTTTGCTTAAGGCACTTAAAAATAAAGTAAACTTGGATGAATCAGACTGGATAATCCAAGTCCATATGACTCGCAAATTACCCAGGGACATCCTGGATAAGTTGTTTGTGTTGTATGGAAAGTCATATCTGACAGTAACAGAGATTACAAAGGGGTTACAAACCATCATAGAACGAGAAAGAGTTATCCCAGATGAAAAAGCGACATCTAAACCTTCGTCTACTACTAATAGTAAACAACAGAGTACAAACAGTACTCCAAACAAATCTAAAACAACTTCTCCCTCTCCAAAGTGGAGACAAGGCAGTGTGGGCACATACGCAGTTGGTACCTCCAAACCTACAGGTAACGCGTCACCCAAATCGGTGACTCCTCAAGATACTGTTAACGTCTGGAGACCATGTCTGTTCTGTGAACAATCACATTCCATGTACAATTGCAGACGATACCCCGATCGTGCAACACGCATAAAACGACTCAAGGAGATACATAGATGTACCAAGTGTATAAGGGAACATCATCCCGACAGCTGCACATCAACAATACGCACCTGTTATAGGTGCCATAAGGGTCAACACCATACAGCACTTTGTGGGGATTCAAGTACAAAGTCTGCCAAACCACAGGAGGAGGAAGGAACTAACACCTCAGTACAGCTTTGTACTGTGCTACCTGACATAAGTGTTTTCTCAACAAGGTCTAAACATAAATCAGCTCTACCTACTGCACGATTGATCATTAGAAATGGAGAGAACAAAGCCACCGTACGTGGATTATTTGATCAAGGGTCCCAATTGACCTTTATATCCAAAGAGTTGGTAGATACCCTGAAACTTACACCTGTAGAGGAGACACGAATAAACATAGCAGGATTCCTGACTGACTCAGGAGCCCGAGTTTTCAAGGTAGTACAACCCAAAGTACGATTAGGAGGTTACGAACAAAATGTACAAGCTCTAGTAGTAGATAGATTCCCAACAGATCTATATGTATATGGTCTGGGGACAACAGCCAAATTCCTAGAAAAAAGGGAATTCATTTGGCTGATAAAATCACAACAGATAACCTTTCCAATATTGGAATCCTTATGGGATCAGATGTCTACCATAAGTTTATCAAAGGAAAGGAATACAAACACGGTATGAACGTGTTACCATCTGCAGGTGGCTATTTGCTAACAGGCCCTGTATTACGGCTAAACCAACCCGCACCTGTAGAACACCAACATGCCAACCCAGTAATGGTTGCATGACTAGGAGACCAGTCTCCACTGCAACTCAGAGACATGTCCGAGGAAGAGCTTGATCCCCCTGTACACAAGTTATGGGACCTGGCAACTCTCGGCATTGTCCCTGAACAACCTAGCCCAGATGATGACTGGACTTACAAACAATACCTGGACTCAGTTATATACAGAGATAATCAANGCGCCACTGTAGCACTACTTACTGGAATGTGAAGATACTGAACCCCTGCGCATCAAACTCAACATTAATCCAACGACAGCAGCTGCAATAGATGCACATTCCACCACGACTACAATGATTAGAAAAGCCGTTAAAGAATGGGACTCATAGTGAACATTCTGCACCTACAAATGCCACCAAGATAATGTTATTAAAACACTACTAAAACAGAAGCGAAAAAGAATCAGGGAAAAAGGAGGAAACCCCACCTCCACTTAAAACTTTGACCCAAATATCAGAGTAACAAGGTTATCGTGAATAACCGAGCTCAATTACGGGCTAACCATAGCCCGTGCAATATGGACATTTCATTCTGAGTATCCAAATCTAAAACAACAACAACACTGACAACACTGCTATATAACTATGCCTCACCCACTGACTCATTATATAAGTATGCCTCACCCGCTGATTCAATATATTACTAAGCCTCACCTGCTTACTCACTATATAACTATGCCACTTCCACTGACTCATTATGTAATTACCCCTCACATACTGACTCACTATATAACTACACCTCACCCATTGACTCACTATATAACTATGCCTCACTCGCAGACAGCAAAACGAATATACCTGCTATTGCCTCCAAGACCTCCCAAGCAGAAATGATGAACCCTACATCATCAAATGCCCCAGTACCTGGATGTAGCAAAGACTCTGCAACCCAATCAAGAGTCTCCTCACCCACCAAGCAAAAAGTCTCCACTCCAGCCAAGAAGACACAAGCCGTCGGGAAAATCAGTACTGTAAAAACTACCATGGACTCAATGATTCCTCTATAACGGAATAATGGACAATCTCAAAATTATTCAATGGAATATTCGAGGATTCAAAAACAAAGCACAAACACTCAGAGCAATGCTTCTCAAGGACAGCATTGATATTGTTCTACTTCAAGAAACACTCACCTTGACTGAAAGAAATATCAATATTCTAAGATATCAAGGTTTCCACTGCCCTATGGCACAAGGTGGCACCAAAGACCTGCCCAACTGTGGCGAGAAAATCGAAATTATGGGAGTTAATCTCACTATGAGGAACTCAATACTGTCCATCTTCAATGTATACAAGAGCCATAGAGAACGCGATATGGATCTCTCAGCAATCTTTGAAATAGCAGTCAATACACATATTATCATCTCTGGCGACTTCAACGCTCACAGTGAATTACTACTTGATTCACCAAGAACCGACGCCAACGGAAGACATATTGAACATCTTTTGGATGAAGTGTCGGAAATCAGTCTGCTTAATTCGACGGAACAAACCCACACTGGTGGGGGAAAGCTGGATCTCACGTTTGTTTCCACCAGTATTTATGAGTTGTGCCACTGGTCAGTTGATCATGTTCTGACCAGTGACCACTTTGCTACAAAAACAGTTATTAATATAGCACTACCTCCCAGACCTCCATCTCCCGAGTCCGGATGGGACTTTATCAAAGCAGACTTGACGAAGTTTCAAGAAGCTCTCGAAACTTGGCATCAAAACTACACTCCTCCTGATAACTCCGAAGAAATGGAAAAAGATTTAGTAAATGCAATACATAGAGCTGCAAATCACTCCATCCCCAAGAGGAAAACAATTACCCAACAACATAAGGACCATTGGTATTACTGTGATAGGATCAAAGAGCTACATAACAGACTAAATCATGCACGAAAGAATTTCAGAAGAGATAGAACCGAAACTAATCTAGGACTTCTTAGAGCTGTCCGAGATAACGTGCACGAAGAAAGAGCAAAAATCAGAGAAGAAAAATGGCTCGAGTAGTGTGCCAAGCTACATCAGCATACATCCTTGGGCGACATCTGGAGGCAAATCAACAAGGCCAAAGGAAAATCGCCTCCTGCTCAGCCGCATCATGTTCATCCAGAGCAAGAAGCAGAGAGGTTAGCAAATCTATTTGCTTCAAGAGCCAGTTCCACTCAACTTCCTCAAGCATCTCTGACTCATCAACAAAGACTTCAAACAGCAAGATGGAAAAAAATAGATGATGCTTTTACCTTACCTGACGAACTAGACCAACCTTTCAATCTGAAAGAACTCAGAAGTGCTATAAAGAAAACTAAAAATACAGCTCCAGGCGAGGACAAAATCACTTACAACATGCTAGCCAAGCTAGGAGAAAAGAGGTGAAGAAGCCATCTTGAATCTCATCAACAGAGTATGGGTGACAAGAACTCGACCACTCTCTTGGAACAGTGCAATTATAGTTCCCATTCCAAAACCTAAAGTCCCAGAAAATCCACGATCCCTCTCATTAACAAGCTGTCTGGCCAAAATTGCAGAAAGAATGGCCCTTAATCGAATTGAATGGAAAGCCAATCCACTACACCAAAATATGTTTGCTTACAGAAAAGGTGTTGGAACCACAGAATACTTTACCTCCCTCCTGGATCAAATCAATGACAAACCTGGAATCTTATTTTACTAGACCTTGAAAAAGCCTTCGAGTTAGCCAGTGCTCCAGCTACACTGTGCTGCCTTGTGGATAAGGAAATCAAAGGCTCGCTCTTGCCTTTGCCAAAGGAAGCATGCTTAACCGAGAAGCTAAAGTCAAATTCCAAGGAAAAACATCGACCTCAAAGAGCCTGGAAAATGGAACTCTGCAGGGAGGAATACTAAGCCCCTTCCTCTTCAACTGTCTCATGGAACACTTCATGAAGCTCAAGCTACCAAAAGCCAAACTTCTTAACTATGCAGACGACTTTGTGGTCGTCATCAATGGCAAAGGTGCAAGGAACCATGCACAAAAATGGCAAGATATTATCAGCAGGGAAGCAGAACGCATAGCAGTGAAAATAAACAGCAATAAAACAAAAGGTATGGCCGTTAAAATGAGAACTCAAGACATCAGACTCGCAATACAAGGACATGAAATTGAGTGGGTTACCTCTTTTCAATACCTAGGAGTCATAATAGACAACCAGTTGAAATTAACTCAAGAAATTGAATATCTTCCTCAACGCTGTAAAGCCAGTAACTCAGCTTTGCGCTACCTGACCAGTCTTAGAGAGGGTGCATCTCTACCAGTTAGGTCACTCATCGACTATGCTGCTCCTGCTCTTACATCCCTCAGTGATAACCAATGGGAGAAACTGGAAGTGTCTCAAAACGATGCTCTGAGAACAATACTGGGAGCACCTATATTATGGACGCGTAGAGAGAACCTTAGAATGGAAAACAATTTACGAGCATTAGAAAACAGGATGAAACAAAGGATAGCCACCATAGCAGCAAAACTTTTTGGAACAACCGCCAGACTGTCAATGAAAGACAGCAAACAGAAATCCATTCAGAAAAACATTCAATATTGAACAAGCTCATGGATGGAAATCTGGTCAAGATTTTAGAGAAAGTGGACCTGAAATGGACCATTAAAAACAAAGGGGAAGACAGACCATATGAACACTTTCAGCAGCCTCCTCCATGGGAAGAATCGAATCTAAAGATAATCATTGAAGGATTACCAGTTAAAAAATCAGCATGTGACCTGCAGAGGTTGAAAGAAGTAATAGAACAACAAATGGAAACCATCTCAAGACCTACAACGACTCACAACTTCACAGACGGATCAGTTGATTAAGAAAGAGGTTCTGCTGGGGCAGCAGTTTACACGAACAACCATGAAGCTTACTGGAGCATGAATAGTGGGTGCTCGATATTGCAAACAGAATTATATGCCCCTGAAGGAGGCAATAAACTATACAATTGAGAATAATTTACATGATGTCATCGTTCATACCGACTCTAAATCTTCGCTCCAGGCATTGTTATGCAGCCAGCACAGAGATAATATACAACTCCTCACAGAAATTTAACATATAGGAAAAGAAGCCCATAATCTAGGGCTGTCAATTACCCTAAATTGGATACCAAGTCACATTGGCATAGATGGTAATTAAAAGGCAGACTCACTAGCAAAAACTGTTCCTGCTCTACCTGTTGTACAGGTTCAAATACCTCCAAGTTTCTCACTGATTAAGGAGCAAATCAAGAAGAAAATATTCTCAACTATCAAAAGTCGCCACAGAGCCAAAGTAGCGGAAGGAAGATCCACTGCAATATGGTACGAACAAGCCACTGGTTACTCCTCTTTCAAGCCTGGCAAAAAGATATCCAGAGACATTGCAGTAGCCATACACAGACTCAGACTTGGTTACAAGTGCTGCTGGGAGGTAATGAACCCAATAGTTAAAGATTGTCACTTCTGTGAAACAGAAGCAGAGGCGCCACTTTTGCACTACTTACTCGAATGTGAAGCTACTGAACCCCAGTGCATCAAACTCAACATTAATCCAACGACAGCAGCTGCATTAGATGCACATTCCACCGCGACTACAATGATTAGAAAAGCCGTTGAGGAATGGGAGTCACTCATGAGCATTCTGCACCTACGTCCACCACCAAGATAATGTTAATAAAACAAGACTAAAACCAGTTCACTAAAACAAAAGCGATAAATAAACAGGGAAAAAGGAGGAATCCCTTCCTCCATTTTAAACTTAGACCCAAATATCAAAGAAACAAGGTTTTCGCGAATAACGAACTCAATTACGGGCTCACCATAGCCCGTGCTACATGGACACTTCGTTCTGAGTAGCTAAATCTGAAACAACAACAACAACGCAGACTCAAACATCAATACCATTCGGCTTTGATAATTGGAGCTTCAGTTAACACATCAGTGCAATGCGACCATGTTCCTCAGGAAATGATTCTCCTGACCTTCCTTCTGAAATTATTAAGATCAGAAGGACACAGTAATCTCGTGGCAAGAGCAAGGAAAATTGCTGAAGATGACAGGAACAATTAACCAGAGGATAACCCCACTCACAAAGAGCCATCTTGGCAGATTGTAGAAAACGGAAAGATAAATAAACGAAAAAGAGACGAAGAAAAGCTTGAAGAAATAAATTTAGAAGCCAGCAACAACCCAGGAGCAGCCCCCATACTAATGCCAAGGACCATCTTCAAAACCATAAAGCCAGTAGATAGTCCCACTTATGGCTATATTGCCGCACTGGAAAAAGATTACCCAGGATCAGATCTCAGAGCCAAACCTGACATTAGAGGCAGATATAACATATCCACAACAAACCCAGTTATAACTAAAATCCTCAGGAATACGGAAGACCTAACTGAACTAAAACTAGAGGAAAAGTCCCCAAGATGATAGTACAACATTTCTGGTTGAAATCAATGCAAACAGGCTCTTAGAGTGCCCCAATACCACAACACCGGAAACGTGTAAGCACGACAATGTAGAAACAAGACAGGTGTTTGTGTCAATAAAAGGACCTCGCATCAACACTCTGAATGTTGGGATCTATGGACAATTCAGGCAAAGGCTGTCCAGTCCAGAGCCCATGCACTATACCCATGGAGTCAGCTCGAACGCTCATCCGCTCCTGACGACCCTGCTGCCCCTCCAACTTTATCAGCTGTTCCTTGAGCCCACAACATCCCAAACATGATGTAAAAACCCCAGAAGGCAGCTAAGTACCCAGTGACCTAAATGTGACCGAAATATACGACAAAACCTAACCTACTAGCTCATCTCGACCTCATTAGTGTTGCTCCTTGGAGGAAGCTAAGCAGACGTTTGTGCTGCTTCATCAACGAGTCTACCCCATCTGCCTGCGTACATCTCTGCTGCTACCATGCAAAACATTTCTAAGCGCGGTAAGGCCGCAAAGAAAGATAGCACACCTATCAGGATGAACCCAACCAGCCAAGCTAGCAACAGGAATAACGCGGCTGTCTCCCCCTTAGTGGCTGCTGGGGGGTTGGGTACCACCCTCCCTTCGACAACAATAACAAACCTTCCCAGCTGAGTGAAGATCTTCACTGAACGAGGTATGGAACAGTTATGTAACCATATGGAGCAACTTAAACGAGCTGCCTCCCCATGTTCTGACTTTAAGCGTCTCGCTGATAATCCATGGCTCAAATTATTGACTCAGATACATGATGACCAAAAGTCTATAATCCGAGAGCAGTCGGACCTGATAATGAAGCTACAGAGTGATGCTTTGGCCATGCACAAGATTAACCAAGATCTGTCTGCCAGAGTCGGCCACCTCGAACAGGAATTAAGCTCTCTTCAGATCTCGGTTACTAACTCTAAATCAGCAGAAACCTCTAAGAAGCAAGAAGAGATGTTACAAAAGTTAGAGACCATTTTAACTCCCTACAACAGCAACACACTGCAACCCAAGACGAATCAGACCAACTTAAGCTCCTTGATTCTGTTATCATCTCATCACATGATTTTCCCATAAAACTGACAGAGAAGACTGTACTGCCATCGTGATCCAGGAATTGCGTACTAAGTTGAATTATTCAATCGAAGCAAGTGACATCAAGTCAGCTTATAGAGTGGGTACGAAATCATCTGGTACAAATAACAGGAAGATTCGTGTGAATTAGATAGGTGCTCCCGCAAGTCAGACCTTATCACTGCTGCAGTCGCTATGAAATCCAATGTTTATGTGAACGAATGTCTAACCAGATTCAGACAAAATCTCTTATTTAAACTACGTGGAATCTGCAAAAGATCCCCTGCTATTAAACATTGTTTTGTGCGCGATGGTAAAATAATAGCTAGGAAGACTGACTCTGGAAAAACTTATGTCATAACCACTGAGGCACACCTCACTTCTTTCCTGGATGACTGTGGGATATCAGCTGAATAACCAGAACATAATTTGTAGTCTCACATACAACCAAAGTGTACTTAAGCTCTGCCTTTCCTTTCCAAAGGTTTTTTAATTTTTTTATTTTTTTTGTTTGTCATCTTTGTTGTGAAATTGCTTGTTTTTACTCTTAATTATTTGTTCTTAGTTAATCCCCTTGTCACTAAACCTAGGGCTTTTTATTACCCTGTTATATTTAAAGTAACTTGGTATTTGTTTCTTGTAATCATTTATTGGAATTAATTAATAGTATAATTGTTTATATAAGCATCTACCTCAGTATCATAGTAAAATCTTCCACATGAATATACTCTCACCCTGTTTATTTTTACACTTAGATTTATATTAGAGTAAATTCAAGATTTACTTAGATTTACATATCATCTTTTTTTTCTTTTTACAATTATCTATTTGAGCTCACTTTGTTTTCTTAGGTTCATACTAATTATAGGATTTTAATTAACCATTACTAAGCTAATTATCTTTAAGATCATTTTACTTTATGATTATTTTTTTTTTATTTTACATTTATATTGTCAGTCTCTACTGATTTTTGTTTTTTATTTTATCTAACTTCTGTGTCCTTCCTGGCTATCTATTGGATCTTTATTTTACTTCTAATTTGTTACTATTTTATTGTATTTGCTTTTATTCTTGTGTTTTGCTATATCGTGTATCTTGTATCGTGATCCCTCTGCATCTCTATGCACACTGATATTGATCCTGATCAAAATCTTCTGTCTCATATCTACACCAACCAGCACATTGATCATCATTATTGCAAGAATTTCACAGCACACCAGGCTAAAAACAAACTCCAAAATAGCACCTGTTTATCAGTTTACAACCAAAATGTTAGATCACTTGGTAAACATTTTGACGATTTAAATGCATTACTCACAGCACTAGGTACTAACTTATCGTTCATTATTTTAACAGAAACTTGGCTAAATAAAGACTATACCCAACTCTACAACTTAGCTGGTTATAAAGCCATTCATAACTGTAGGCCTAATAAAAAAGGTGGTGGCACAGCTATATATTACCGAGATACATTTATCTGCAACAGTGTTATTAGTGACAGAGATGACTACTGTGAATATACTTTTGCTCAGTTTACAATTCCCTTAAATCCTCTTTGACTATTGGAGCCATCTATAGATTTCCAATACTAACATAGCTTCTTTCTCAGACAACCTAAGGAATCTTATTATAAACAACAATCTCAACAAAAACCACATCATTCTGGGAGGAGACTTTAATATTGACCTGGGTCAACAAAATTGCTCTCAAGTTGACTATTTCCTTAACAGCATGAACTCCTGTATGCTAATCCCCACAATCACCAAACCTACCCGAGTCACTCAAACATCAGCCACTACCTTGGACCACATATGGACAAACATAACAGCTCCCCTTGTATCTGGTATAATCTACGACAGAACAACTGACCACTATCCTACCTTTCTCATAGCGAACATGGACATAACACCACCAAAAAGCAAGAAACTTTCATTTAGGCTACACAGTGAATCAGCTTTAGGCAATCTTACAGATGCACTTCACAATATTAACTGGGATTCTGAATTCAATAATACCCAGGATATAATTCATTAGCTAACCTCTTCCTCTCCAAAACTCTAAGCCTCTACAACCTTCATTGTCCCCTTCTTACCAAGCAAGTAACTGACAAAAGATTAAACAATCCATGGCTCACAAGTGGCATTCTCAACTCAATCAACAAGAAACATGAATATGAAAAGAAACTTAGGATTGGCCTAGTTTCAAAGGAAGTAGCTAAAAGGTACTCATCAATGCTTACCAGTATCATAAGAAAGGCAAAACTTGCATATTATGTGAATAGATTCAATGAAGCAAAAGGCAACATGAAAAGCACTTGGAAAACAATCTCTAGTATCCTAGGAACTAAACAACACTCACATAACCAAATAAAACTCTACAAGGATGGGGATATACCGTCAACTGATTTAGAAATGGCAAATGAATTTAATAGTTTCTTTTCATCGGTTGGTGCTAATCTTGCCAGTAAAATCCCACAGACTCAGACACATATTAACACATATCTCTCAGGCAGCTATCCAAACTCTCTTCTCCTTTCACCAATCAGCCCGGCAGATGTTGTGTCCATCATACACTCTCTAAAACCAAGGCAGGGAACACCAGTGAAATTCCGTCCATTGTATACAAGAGAGCCTCCCATGCCCTTGCCCCACCCATAGCCTACTGTTCAACAAATCTATAGAGTGTCACACCTTCCCTGATATCCTCAAAAAAGCAAGAGTAACGCCAGTCCATAAAGGAGGCAATCCGGCGGACATAAACAATTATAGACCAATATCAAATCTACCCATTCTATCAAAAATATTTGAAAAAATTATTTACAAACAGCTCTATTCCTACCTCGTAAAATTCGACATACTCAGCCCCTGCCAGTTTGGCTTCCGGTCCCAAAAGAGCACCAACGATGCAATCATTAGTCTCCTTGACGTAATCTACTCAGCCCTTGACAAAATGAGTTTCCGATTGGACTCTTCATTGACCTAAGAAAAGCCTTTGATACTGTTAATCACAACTACCTCTTACTTAAACTCCAGCATTATGGAATCCGAGGCCTTGCCCTTGACTACATCCGATCCTATCTTAGTGACAGACACCAATATGTAACCATCAATGATACAACTTCTTCCACTCTACCAATTACCGTTGGAGTGCCACAGGGCAGTATCTTAGGACCTCTTCTATTTCTTATATATATAAACGATCTGCCTAATGTCTCTAATATTCTCAAACCTATATTGTTTGCTGACGATACTACCCTTATCTATTCAGACCTCAACCCACATACACTAAATAATGTTGTGAATAATGAATTAAAAAAAGTCCACTTATGGATGTCAACTAACAAACTAACATTAAACATCGAAAAGACTTACTACATCTTATTTGGAAGCAAATCATCAAATGCAATTCAGCTACAGATAGACAACATTAACATCAGTAATAAAAATGATGGCAAGTTTCTTCGCCTATTCCTAGACAAGAGACTCAACTTCAGCACCCACATTCAACACATAACTAAGAAAGTCTCTAAGACAGTTGGTATACTCTCTAAACTAAGATATTATGTTCCTAACTCTGCTCTCTCTCACTATATTATGCACTAATCTACCCCTATCTAAATTATGGTATCTGTGCATGGGGGTCTACCACTGCAAACCACCTTAAGCCCATCATCACCCAGCAAAAATCTGCTGTCAGAATAATAACTAACTCTGCTTTCAGACAGCACTCAGCTCCCTTGTTTAAATCCCTAAACTTGCTAAATATTAACTCCCTCCACACATTCTCTTGTGTCAACTACATTTACAAAACCCTGTTCTTAAATGCAAACCATGCTCTGAAACTCTCCTTGGACTATAGGTAATAGGATCCATTATCACCACACCAGAAATAAATATCTCTTTGATATCCCGAGAGTCAAACTTAATCTGTGTAAACACTCTATGCAAATTAAGGGACTAGTCTATGAACTCACTCCCTAGTGAATTGAAAAGGTGTCAAACTTTTGCCTTATTTAAAAGCTAAACCAAAAAGTACCTAATTTCATCTTCTTAGTTTCCTACACTGAGCTTTAAATTTGCTCTGTACCTAGTGATACCCAATCTCCTAATTTTTATGTATTTAACCCAAACAACCTGATCATTGTGTTCATTGCTGTTTTCTTTTATGTGCTAGCCATATGCTGTATTGTGCCTACCAATTTTGTCAACTACCATTCACGCTGTCATTGCAATCAATCTGAGCTACCTATGTGCTTTAATATACCTACAATTTTCTCTCATCTTTTTTTTTTCTTGCCTTGTAACTGTTATCATTTTTTAAATTTTGCAAGTATTTACCTACTTAAAATTTTCTTTGATTAAGGACCTGGCCGAAACGCTGCGCGTACTAGTAGCTTTACAAGATTGTAATTACCGTATTATGTATCCTCACAATCCCAATGTACCTTCTTGTATATGCATAAATAAAATAAAAATAAATAAAATAAAACAACTATTACAGATGTCAGCGCTCTGGACACCGTAAAGATGCTGCAGAGACCCGGAATGGTGTGGAGTATGCAGTGAGCTACACAACACTAACATATGCAAAAACTGCATAAAGAAGTCACACCAACCAACATAAAATGTCCAAACTGCGGGGATACACATCATGCCTGGAACAAGCAATGTCCAGAAAAGGTCAAAAGAATATAAGCCATTGGATCTATACCAACAGCTCAAAACCATAACTCCAAAACCACACTTTACCAGACCCTCAGTTAAAAGCCAGTGGAACACGCCTCAGCAAATCCGAATAAATGAAAATCAAAATCAGCAACTAAAGCACCAATTCTTTCCAGTCTCAACAAGAATAGGACCTCGAATAACTGGAGAAAACAAAGCACTACTCTATAAGGCAACAACAGCCGAACAGATCAGGACAGCAAAATGAATACACCTGCAATTGCCTCCAAGACATCCCAAGAACGAATGACAACCCCTACAACATCACATTCCCAGTAGCTGGATGTAGCAAATTCACCAAGACCAAACTTTAAATGTCCTCACCTACCAAGGAAATGGAAAGAAAATGTGCCAAAGGCATATCAAGTGACTACTGTTCCAATGATTATTGCCTCCCTGACAGAGACCTTCAACAAGATGCTTGACTAAGCATTCCAAGCACTGGAACAGACCTACCCTCAGTCAAGGAATGAAATGTTAACATAGTTAAAAAATTTTTACTGAACTTCTTTCTTCCACACTTCTAAAAGCCCTACCTGAAATGATTGACGAAGTAGAAGTCGAAGAAGATGACGAAATTTAATTGTTTCAGCACCCAATGGCAGTCTCCACTCCAACCAAGAAGATACAAGCCGTCATGGAAATCAGCACTTTAGAAACTATCGTGGCCTCAATGGATTCACCTCTAACAGAATAATGGGCAATCTCAAGATTATATAATGGAATATCCATGGATTCAAAAACCAAGCACAAACACTCAGAGCAGTGCTTCTCAAGGACAACATTGATATTTTACTTCAAGAAACACTTACCATGACTGAAAGAAATATCAATATCACAGGATATCAAGGTTTCCAATGCCCAATTGCACAAGGTGGCACCAGAGGCACTTTAATGCAAATAAAAAATCATATCAATACCACGGCAATCACAGACCTGCCTAACTGTGACGAGAACGTCGAAATTTTGGGAGTTAATCTCACCACGAGGAACTCAATTCTGTCCATCTTCAATTTATACAGGAGCCATAGAGAACACGATAGGGATCTCTCTGCAGTCTTTCAAATAGCAGTCACCACACCTACTATCATCTCGGGTGAATTCAACGATCATAGCGAATTACTACTTGATTCACGAAGAACCGACGCCAACAGAAGACATATTGAACACCTTTTGGATGAAGTGCCTGAAGTCAGTCTGCTTAACACGACGGAACCAACCCACATTGGTGGGGGGAAGCTGGACCTCACGTTTGTCTCCACCAGTATTTATGAGTTGTGTCATAGATCAGTTGACTATGTTCTGACTAGTGACCACTTTGCTACAAAAACAGTTACTAATATAGCACTACCTCCCAGACCTCCAGCTCCCGAGCCCGGATGGGACTTTATCAAAGCAGACTGGACGAGGTTTCCGGAAATTCTCGAAACTTGGCATCAAAACTACACTCCACCTGACAACACCAAAGAAATGGAAAACAGATTTAGTAAATGCAATACATTGAGCATCATATCACGCCATCCTCAAGAGGAAAACAATTACCCCAACAACATAAGGATCATTGGTATTGCTGCGGTAGGATCAAAGAACTATATAACAGACTAAATTGTGCACGAAAGAATTTCGAAAGAGACAGAACCGAAGTTAATCTAGGACTTCTTAGTTACTTCTTAGAAGGAACATGGCTTGAGTGGTGTGTCAAGTAAAATCAGCGTACATCCTTGGGGCAACATCTGGAGGCAGATCAACATGGCCAAAGGAAAATCACCTCCTGCTCCACCCTATCATGTTCATCCAGAGCAAGAAGCAGAAAAATTACCATATATATTTGCTTCAAGAGGCAGTTTCACTCAACTTCCTCAAGCAACTCTGACTCACCAACAAAGAATTGAAGCAGCAAGAAGGAAAAAATTAGATGATGCTTTAACCTTATCTGACGTACTAGATCAACCTTTTAATCTGAAAGAACTCAGAAGAGCTACAAAGAAAACTAAAAACACAGCTCCAGGTGAGAACAAAATCACTTAAAACATGCTGGCCAAGCTAGGAAAAAAGGGTGAAGAAGCCTTCTTGAATCTCATCAACAGAGTATAGGTGACAAGAACTCAACCACTCTCTTGGAATAGTGCAATTATAGTTCCCATTCCAAAACTCAAAGACCCCAGGAAATCCAAGAGACATCTCATTAACAAGCTGTCCGGCCAAAACTGCGGAAAGTATGGCTCTTAATCGAAATGACTCGAAAGTCAATCCACTGCACCAAAATATGTTTGCTACAGAAAAGGTGTTGGAGCCATAGAGTGTCTTACCTCCCTTCTGGATCAAATCTATGACAAACCAGGAATGATTATTTTTCTTGGCCTAGAAGAAGCCTTCGAGTTAGACAATTGTGACGGTAACGAGTTGGAAATGGTGGTCGGCAGTCTTCCAACTAGCAGGTGTCAGTGCTGGGCCACATATTAAATATTAAAAAAAAGAAAAGGAAAAAAAGAGAAAAAAAAAAGAATGACTGCGTGGTTGGTAATCTGTGGTAAGGTAAGAAACATAAAACACAATAATAAACAATTTACTTTAATAACAATAAAAAACAAATTGAAGTAAATGCAAAATCTTGGCTTAATGGTAAAAAATGTCAAGTGGAAAATAAATAAACATGAAAATAGATTACGTTAATGGGGGAGGAGAATTGACATACAAAGGTAAATAAAATATGAATGCTGGAATATATGCACTATCTATAAACCTCTATTTGACCACTCAAGGTGAGTCACTTAGGTGTTCATAGAATGAGAGCACAAGATATTCTGGCTGGCAGAAACGCAAGGGACTCCAACAATAACTGGCGATGACTTGTGATTGGCGAGGAACCGGAGTGGCGTGTTGGTTGGCGGCCAATGAGAAAGCTGGATGGCCGCAAGTCGCTAGTTAGGCAGTTGAAGGGTTCGGCGCGTCGACCAGGTGTACAGCAGGTGCTGGAGTGGGGGGAGGAGGGAGTTGCTGGTGCGTGTGGCTGTCTTGATATATACGTTTAGCCACTACAAAACGTATCTTGTATATTGTTGAGGACGTGATGAAATACGAAAATAGCAGGCTAAATCTCTGATAAGAGATTATTGTCACACAATGCTCCAGCTACACTGTGCTGCCTTGTAGATAAGGAAATGAAAAGACTCACTCTTGCCTTTGCCAAAGGAAACCTGCTTAACCGAGAAGTTACAGTCAAATTCAAAGGAAAACATCCTCCCCAAAGAGGCTGGAAAATGCGACTTCACAGTGAGAAATACTTCTTCAACTGTCACATGGAAAAATTCATGAAACTCAAGTTACCAAAAGCCAAACTGCTAAACTATGCAGACGACTTTGTGGTCATCAATGGCAAAGGCGCCAAGAACCATGCACAAAAATGCCTGGATATCATCAGCAGGGAAGCGAAATGCTTAGCAATTAATAAAACCAAAGCAATGGCCGTTAAAATGAGAATTCAAGACATCAGACTCGCAATACAAGGACACGAAATTGAGTTGGTCACCTCTTTTCAATACCTTGGAGTCATAATAGACAGCCAGTTGAAATTCAATCAAGAAACTGAATATCTTCGACAACGTTGTAAAGCCAGAAACTCAGCTTTACACTCATTTGCAAGTCTTAGAGATGGTGCATCTCTACCAGTACTCAAAATGTACTACGTTCAAGCAGTTCGGTCACTCATTGACTATGCTGCTCCTGCTCTTATATCGCTCAGTGATAACCAATGGGACAAATTGGAAGTGTCTCAAAATGATGCCCTCAGAACAATGCTGGGAGCACCTATATGGATGCGTCGAGAGAATCTAAGAATGGAAACCAACTTACCAGCCTTAGAAAACAGGATCAAACAAAGAATAACCACCATAACAGCAAAATTTGTTGGAACTACCGCCAGACTGTCAATCAAAGATAGCATATATAGATCGCCTCACAGAAACCTTCAATATAGAACAAGTGCATGGATGGATAATCTGATCAAGAATCTAGAGAAAGTGGGCTTGAAAAGGAAATAAACCATTGAAAACAAAGAGGAAGATAGACCATATCAACACTTTCGGCAACGTCTTCCATGGGAAGAATCGAGTCAAAAGATAATCATTAAAGGATTACCAGGTAAAAAGTCAGCATGTGACTCGCAGAGGCTCAAAACCGTCATAAAACAACAAATGGGAACCATCTCAAGACCTACAACCACTCATATCATCACACATGGATCAACTGATCAAGAATGAGGTTCTGTTTGGGCAACAGTTTACACTAACAACTATGAAGCTTATTGGAGCATGAATAGTGGGTGCTCAACATTGCAAACATTAATATATGACGTGAAGGAGGCCATAAATTAAACAATTGAGAATAATTTACATGATGTCATCATTCATACCGACTCTAAATCTTCACTCCAGGCATTGTTATCCAGCCAGCACAGAGATAACATAGTACTCATCATTTAGGAAAATCCTTCATTTAGGAAAAGAAGCATACAATCTAGGGCTGTCAATCACCTTAAATTGGATACCAAGTAACATTGGCATTGATGGTAATGAAAAAGCAGACTCACTAGCAAAAACTGCCCCTACTCTACCTGTTGTACAGGTTCAAAGTTTCTTACTGATTAAGGAGCCAATCAAGAAGAAAATATTCTCAACTATCAAACGTCGCCACAGAGCCAAAGTAGCGGAAGGAAGATCCACTGCAATATGGTACGAACAAGCCACTGGTTATTCCTCTTTCAAGCCTGCCAAAATGATATCCAGAGACATTGCAGTAGCCATACACAGACTCAGACTTGGTTATAAGTGCTGTTGTGAGGTAATAAACCCAATAGGTAATATCTGTGGAACAGATGCAGAGGCGCCACTGTTGCATTACTTATCTGGAATGTGAAGCAACTGAAGCCCTGTGGATCAAACTCAACATTAATCCAACGACAGCAGCTGCATTAGATGCACATTCTACAGCAACTAGAATGATTAGAAAAGCAGTTGATGAGTTGGACACACTAGTGAACATTTTACATTTACATCCGCCACCAAGATAATGTAATTAAAACAAGATTAAAACAAGGCTAAAGCTGAAGCGAAAAAGAAACAGGGGAAAAGGAGGAAACCCCACCTCCATATAAAACTTTGACCCAAATATCACAGTAACAAGGTTATCGCGAATGCTACATAGACATATAGATCTGAGTAGTTAAACCTAAAACAACAACAACAACAACCCATTGACTCACTATATAACAGTAAGCCTCACCCGCTGAGTCTCTATATAACATAACCTCTCACCAACTGCCTCATTATACAACTACACCTCATCTGCTGACTCATTATACAACTACACCTCATCCGCTGACTCACTATATAACCGTACATCTCACCCACTTGCTCACTATATAACTACGCCTTACCCACTGATTCACCATATAACTATGCCTCACGCACTGACTCACTATATAACAGTACGCCTGACACACTGTCTCACTATAAAACTTCTCACCCACGAACTCACTATATAACAGTATGTCTAACCTGCTGACTCAGCCCTGCCCCAGTGCCAGGTAAGTCCACTACGGGCTCACCAAAGCCCGTGCTACTTGGAACTTTTTGTTTCCAATAGCTGAATCTTAAACAACAACAACCCGCTGTCTCCATACACACACATGCACTGCGACCCGTTGAGGGTATGGACACAATGCGACCCAAACGTCTATGGGTTAGAGCTACCCTCCTTGACGGTCATGCTTTCGGGAAAAGCGATATTTTGAAGGTTCTGAAGGACGTGACCGGCATCACACCCACTGACATTAGTCAAGAAGGTAACGATATCGCGCTCTTCTTTTCATGTGAGGAAGAGCTAGCAAAACTCTTGACCAACGATTCCATACTTCACAAGCACCACCTACATCCTCACTTCCGACTTCAGTTCCTTGCCGGAAAAAATGTTTCTACCAGCAGGACCAGCCAATGGATGGCTGACCGACCACAACATAAGATCATGGTCAATATCGACGAAAATCCGAACCTGGGTGTATTCAACCTAGAGTTCTGCAGCACCGACAAATCATCAATGAAGATTATTTTCACCACCATAGCTTCAGCCACCCAGGCTGCCACGCACAAAAGTTAGAAAGCCCTTTTTCAGTGTCAGAGAAGTTAACAGGTGGAATGCATTAGGCAGTGATGTGAGGAGGCTGACTTCATACACAGTTTCAAATGTAGATTTGATAGAGCCCAGTAGCCTCAGGAATCAGTATAACAGTTGATTGATGGTTGAG
>WNGS01109806.1:0-10896 GCA_020271785.1 Procambarus virginalis
ACACCTATTCTTCATTACATTACATTTGGTTGGGTTAAACTCTAACAAACCATTTGTTCGACCATTCCTTCAGCTTTGTCTAGGTCTCTTGAAGCCTCAAACAGTCCTTCTCGTTTTAATCTTCTCATAATTTTGCATGTCCGCAACATTGAGAGAAATGAATCGATACCCTCCGGGAGATCATTTAACATATCAGAAACAAGATAGGACCGAGTACAGAGCCCTGTGGGACTCCACTGGTGACTTCACGCCAATCGGAGGTCTCACCCCTACCGTAACTCTCTGCTTCCATTGCTTAGGTACTCCCTTATCCACTGGAGCACCTTACCAGTTACACCTGCCTGTCTCTCCAGCTTATGTACCAGCCTCTTATGCGGTACTGTGTCAAAGGCTTTCCGACAATCCAAGAAAATGCAGTCCGCCCAGCCCTCTCTTTCTTGCTTAATCTTTGTCACCTGATCGTAGAATTCTATCAAGCCTGTAAGGCAAGATTTCCCTCCCTGAACCCATGTTGGCGATTTGTCACGAAGTCCCTTCTCTCCAGATGTGTTACCAGGTTTTTTCTCACGATCTTCTCCATCACCTTGCATGGTATACAAGTCAAGGACACTGGCCTGTAGTTCAGGCCTCTTGCCGTCGCCCTTTTGTATATTGGACCACATTCGCCGTCTTCCATATTCTGGTAGGTCTCCCGTCTCCAGTGACTTACTAACACTATGGAGAGTGGCAAGCAAAGTGCCTCTGCACACTCTTTCAGTATCCAAGGTGAGATCCCGTCTGGCCCAACAGCCTTCTAAACATCCAGATCCAGCAGGTGTCTCTTTACCTCCTCTCTCGTAATTTCGAACTCTTCCAAGGCCGCCTGATTTACCTCCCTTTCTCCTAGCACAGTGACCTCACCTTGTTCTATTGTGAAGACCTCCTGGAACCTCTTGTTGAGTTCTTCACACACCTCTTTGTCATTCTCTGTATACCTGTCCTCGCCTGTTCTAAGTTTCAATACCTGTTCTTTCACTGTTGTTTCCTTCTGATGTGACTGTGGAGTAGCTTTGGTTCGGTCTTGGCTTTGTTTGCTATATCATTTTCAAAACTTTTCTCTGCTTCTCTTCTCACCCTGACGTACTCATTCCTGGCTCTTGGTATCTCTCTCTGCTTTCTGGTGTTCTGTTATTCCGGAAGTTCCTCCACGCCTTTTGTTCAGTTCTTCGCTTCCATACATTCCCTATTATACCATGGATTCTTCTGTTGCTTCTCGGATTTTTCCCTTTGGACCGGGATGAACCGTGTTTACTGCCTCCTGACACTTTTGGGTAACATAGTCCATCATACCCTGTACAGACTTATCTCTGAGGTCTGAGTCCCAAGGTATTTCACTTAGGAAACTTCTCATCTGTACATAATTCCCCTTCGGTATGCCAGCCTTTTGATCCTAGTTCTTTTTTTGGGGGAGATAATTCCTAGCTCTACCAGGTACTCAAAGTTAATACACTATGGTCACTCATTCCCAAGGGCGCTTCCATCTTAACTTCCCTTATATCCCACTCATTTAGGGTAAATATCAAATCAAGCATTGCTGGTTCATCTTCTCCTCTCATTCTTGTTGGGTCCTGACGTGCTGGCTTAGAAAGTTTCTTGTTGCCACATCCAGCAGCTTAGCTCTCCATGTTTCTGGTCCTCCATGCGGGTCTCTGTTCTCCCAATCTATCTTCCCATGGTTGAAGTCTCCCATTATTAGTAGTCCAGATCCATTCCTGCTAGCAACAGAAGCTGCTCTTTCTATTATGTTAATGGTGGCCATGTTGTTTCTATCATATTCCTGTCTAGGTCTTCTGTCATTTGGTGGAGGATTATATATGACTACGACTATATTTTTTTCCCTCCATTTGTTATGGTACCTGCTATGTAGTCACTGAAACCTTCACAGCCCTGAACAACCATCTCCTCAATATCCCAGCCTTTTCTTACCAGTAGAGCTACACCACCACCACCTCTTCCTTCCCTCTCTTTCCTCATAACATAATAGTCCTGTGGGAACACTGCATTTGTTATCGTTTTCGTCAGTTTTGTTTCTGCGAGGGCTATTATGTCTGGGTTTTCCTCTAGTACCCGTTCTCCAAGCTCATTCGCTTTATTTGTAATATTCCATCTATGTTAGTGTACATTGCTTTGAGGCTCACTTTCTCTGTCCCTTCTCAAGTCGCCTCCTTGGTGAGTGTTCTGCTGGTGGGGGAAGCTGTTCATTGGTGTGAAGACCTGTGAGGTGGATAACAGGGTTCAGAGGATACTAGGACGAGGGGGGGGGATCCAGTGAAGGGGGAGGGGCAGGGGGGTATGGGGTGAAAGGGGGAATGGTGGTGGGTGTGTGTGTGTGTGGGGTCTGTGTGTGTGTGTGTGTGTGTGTGTGTGTGTGTGTGTGTGTTTGTGTGTGTGTGTGTGTGTGTGTGTGTGTGTGTGTGGTGTGTGTACTGACCTATTTGTACTCACCTATTTGTGCTAGCAGGGGTTGAGCTTTGACAGTTGAGAGGCGGGACCAAAGAGCCAATCAACTGGTGTACAGATTCCAGAACCTACTGGGCCCTATCATATCGACATTTGAAGCTGTGTATGGAGTCAGCCTCCACCACATTACTGCATACTGCATTCAATCTGTTAACTACTCTGACACTGAAAAAGTTCTTTCTAACGTCCCTTTGGCTCATGTGGGTACTCAGTTTCTACATGTGTCCCTTGTTCGTGTGTACCATCTGTGTTGAATAGTTTATCCTTGTCTAACCGGTCGATTCCCCTGAGGATTTTGTAGGTAGTGATTGTGAGGGAATGGTCTCTCAAGATTCTCCCACAGCTAACTTGAATGGCTCATTGCAATGTACAGTGCACCGATTTCGTGCACAAGCCTTATCTCTGTTAACCCTGGATAGTAAACTGCCATGTTGGGTGTCCCCAGGATGCGCACATAACCAGGAATACGTTTATAATACGGAGACCGCCATATGACCAGGCAGGAAGTAGATACAGCGAAAAGCATACTTGCTACAGGGTCAGAGAGCACACATGGAGGTGTCAGGCGTGAGAGACAGAGGAGGCGCCAGCGAGGCGACTGACCTCTGGGCTCAGCCTCAACCGGGGCGATGGAGAATAACAACTGTGATGTGGTCGTGACATGTTCATGACGTCATCTCTACTACTGATCAGGGAACGATCAATAAGATTGGTTCCCGCTCTTTTGCTGCAATGTCATTGTTCAAATTGTAATCCCTTGTGTTGTGTCCCATGAGGAGCCCTGAGCCCCAGGCAAGAGCATTCACGTGAGGGAGCCCGTGTTTAGAGGACGTGTCCTGTTCTGTCTATCGGCCAATTGATAGAAGAACACCGTCTATTACTCACCGTCAAGTTAAACTCAGCGTCTTTTCAATATACCAACGCTCGCCCGGAATCGCGACTGTGAATATATTGTTTAGAAGCATAGTGACAAATTACCAGAGCGAAACAGACTGGTATCAGGTAACCCTTGGTGACAAGTGGAGATCGTCTGTGAGTGACCTAGAGTGAACTAAGGAGTGCTGCTGCCTAAGTAACCTGTGAGTGACTTTTGCCACAGTGTACCGCTTGGTACCATATAATCAGTGGCCACACGGTCCAGAGCGTGTAGCTAGAGCCTCAAGCCGCCACCGCCCTGCCTCACGGCACTACGTGACGTCACCACCCTTACTCATCGCCAGTGCCATCAGTGTGTGTGCGTGTGTTTGTCAGACATACAGTGCGCCCTCCTGTGAGTACCCCCCGTTTCAAGTACGGTTTGTGGGAAAGCCTGTCGCCAATGGTCTCACGTCAGAACGAGCGCCCAGCTGTCAGGCCACCTACGAGATCTTCCATAAATGTGCCTGAGTGAGTGATTGAATAAGAGAGGTAGCCTACCTGTAAATACAAGATCTTGTCATTGTTTTATTGTGTCTGTGTTGATCTGAGGTATCAACCACAGTCTCACCTTCTCATACCTGACACAGGAATAGGTGAAGACACCTGACGGTGTGTGTGTGTTTATCTGTGTGGTACCACGACATTACACTCGTCTGTGAATATGAGCTTCCCATACACCACACATTTATTATTGTGTGATATTATTATTGTGCATATTATTGTCTGTCCCATTGACAGTGTATTTGTGAATTATTGCATATCCTCATTACCCGAGTATCAGGTTGGAATGGGCTGGCCATCTCTTGTGTGTGTGTCTGTGGACTGGCCATCTCATGTGTGTGTCTGTGGACTGGCCATCTCATGTGTGTGTGTCTGTGGACTGGCCATCTCATGTGTGTGTGTCTGTGGACTGGCCATCTCTTGTGTGTGTCTGTGGACTGGCCATCTCTTGTGTGTGTCTGTGGACTGGCCATCTCATGTGTGTGTCTGTGGACTGGCCATCTCATGTGTGTGTCTGTGGACTGGCCATCTCTTGTGTGTGTCTGTGGACTGGCCATCTCTTGTGTGTGTTGTGGACTGGCCATCTCTTGTGTGTGTCTGTGGACTGGCCATCTCTTGTGTGTGTCTGTGGACTGGCCATCTCTTGTGTGTGTGTCTGTGGGCTGGCCATCTCTTGTGTGTGTCTGTGGACTGGCCATCTCTCGTGTGTGTCTGTGGGCTGGCCATCTCTCATGAGTGATTCTGTGGGCTGGCCATCTCTTGTGAGTGTCTGTGGGCTGGCCATCTCTCGTGTGTGTGTCTGTGGGCTGGCCATCTCTCGTGAGTGTGTCTGTGGGCTGGCCATCTCTCGTGTGTGTGTCTGTGGGCTGGCCATCTCTCGTGTGTGTGACTGTGGGCTGGCCATCTCTCGTGTGTGTGTCTGTGGGCTGGCCATCTCTCGTGTGTGTGTCTGTGGGCTGGCCATCTCTCGTGTGTGTGTCTGTGGGCTGGCCATCTCTGTGTGTGTCTGTGGGCTGGCCATCTCTCGTGTGTGTGTCTGTGGGCTGGCCATCTCTCGTGTGTGTGTCTGTGGGCTGGCCATCTCTCGTGTGTGTGTCTGTGGGCTGGCCATCTCTCGTGTGTGTGTCTGTGGGCTGGCCATCTCTCATGAGTGTTCTGTGGGCTGGCCATCTCTTGTGTGTGTTTAAGTGGGCTGGCCATCTCTTGAGTGTGTTTGTCTGTGGGCTGGCCAACTCTTGTGTGTGTGTGTCTGTTGGCTGGTCATCTCTTGTGTGTGTGTTTGTTGGCTGGTCATCTCTTGTGTGTGTTTGTCTGTGGGCTGGTCATCTCTTGTGTGTGTGTGTCTGTTGGCTGGCCATCTCTTGTGTATGTAACTGTGGGCTGGCCATCTCTCGTGTGTGTCTCTGTGGGCTGGCCATCTCTTCTGTGTGTCTGTGGCTGTGTGTCTTGTGTATGTGTCTGTTGGCTGGCCATCTCTTGTGTGGGTGTCTGTGGGCTGGCCATCTCTTTTGTGTGTCTGTGGGCTGGTCATTTCTTGTGTGGGTGTCTGTGGGCTGGCCATCTCTGACGTGTGTGTGTCTGTGGGCTGGCCGTCTCTCGTGTGTGTGTCTGTGGGCTGGCCGTCTCTGACGTATGTGTGTCTGTAGGCTGGCCGTCTCTCGTGTGTGTCTGTGGGATGGCCAGTTCGAGTGTGTGTCTGTGGGGTGGCCAGCTGTTGTGTGTGTGTCTGTGGGCTGGCCAGCTCTTGAGTGTGTCTGTGGGCTGGTCGTCTCTCGTGTGTGTGTCTGTGGGCTGGCCGTCTCTCGTGTGTGTGTCTGTGGGCAGGCCATCTCTCGTGTGTGTATCTGTGGGCAGGCCGTCTCTCGTGTGTGTGTCTGTGGGCTGGCCATCTCTTGTGTGTGTGTCTGTAAGCTTGCCATCTCTTGTGTGTGTGTCTGTGGGATGGCCAGTTCGAGTGTGTGTCTGTGGGGTGGCCAGCTCTTGTGTGTGTGTCTGTGGGCTGGCCAGCTCTTGAGTGTGTGTCAGTGGGCTGGCCGTCTCTCGTGTGTGTGTCTGTGGGCTGGCCATCTCTCGTGTGTGTGTCTGTGGGTTGGCCATCTCTCGTGTGTGTCTGTGGGATGGCCAGTTCGAGTGTGTGTCTGTGGGGTGGCCAGCTCTTGTACTCACCTAATTGTGCTTGCGGGGTTTGAGCTTTGGCTCTTTGGTCCCGCCTCTCAACTGTCAATCAACTGGTGTACAGATTCCTGAGCCTACTGGGCTCTATCATATCTACATTTGAAACTGTGTATGGAGTCAGCCTCCACCACATCACTTCCTAATGCATTCCATTTACTAACTACTCTGACACTGAAAAAGTTCTTTCTAATGTCTCTGTGGCTCATTTGGGTACTCTGCTTCCACCTGTGTCCCCTTGTTCGCGCCCCTCCAGTGTTGAATAGTTCATCCTTGTTTACCCGGTCATTTCCCTGAGGATTTTGTAGGTTGTGATCATTTAAGGGAGCCGGTCGGCCGAGCGGACAGCACGCTGGACTTGTGATCCTGTGGTCCTGGGTTCGATCCCAGGCGCCGGCGAGAAACACTGGGCAGAGTTTCTTTCACCCTATGCCCCTGTTACCTAGCAGTAAAATAGGTACCTGGGTGTTAGTCAGCTGTCACGGGCTGCTTCCTGGGGGTGGAGGCCTGGTCGAGGACCGGGCCGCGGGGACACTAAAGCCCCGAAATCATCTCAAGATAACCTCAAGATAACTCCCCCCTTACTCTTCTGTCTTCCAGTGTCGTAAGTTGCATTTCCCGCAGCCTTTCCTCATAACTCATGCCTCTTAGTTCTGGGTCTAGTCTAGTAGCATACCTTTGGACTTTTTCCAGCTTCGTCTTGTGCTTGACAAGGTACGGGCTCCATGCTGGGGCCGCGTACTCCAGGATTGGTCTTACATATGTGGTGTACAAGATTCTGAATGATTCCTGACACAGGTTCCTGAACGCCGTTCTGATGTTAGCCAGCCTCGCATATGCCGCAGACGTTATTCTCTTTATGTGGGCTTTAGGAGACATGTTTGGTGTGATATCAACTCCTAGATCTTTCTCTCTGTCTGTTTCATTAAGTACTTCATCACCTATTCTGTATCCTGTGTCTGGCCTCCTTTTTCCACTGCCTAGTTTCATTACTTTGCATTTACTTGGGTTGAACTTCAACAGCCATTTGTTGGACCATTCACTCAGTCTATCTAGGTCATCTTGTAGCCTCCTACTATCATCCTCTGTTTCAATCCTCCTCATAATTTTTGCATCGTCGGCAAACATTGAGAGGAACGAATCTATACCCTCTGGGAGATCATTACATATACCAGAAACAGTATAGGTCCAAGGACTGACCCCTGCGGGACTCCACTTGTAACGTCTCGCCAATCAGAGACTTCACCCCTCACACAGACTCGTTGTCTCCTGTTGCTTAGGTACTCCTCTATCCACCGGAGTACCTTCCCTTTCACTCCAGCCTGCATCTCCAACTTTCGCACAAGCCTCTTGTGTGGCACTGTATCAAAGGCTTTCTGACAATCCAAAAATATGCAGTCTGCCCACCCTTCTCTTTCTTGCCTTATTTTTGTTGCCTGGTCGTAGAATTCAAGTAACCCTGTGAGGCAGGACCTGCCATCCCTGAACCCATGTTGATGCTGTGTTACAAAGTTCCTTCGCTCCAGATGCTCCACTAGTTTTTTCGCACAATCTTCTCCATCAGCTTGCATGGTATGCAGGTTAGGGACACTGGTCTGTAGTTCAGTGGTCTTGTGTGTGTGTCTGTGGGCTGGCCAGCTCTTGAGTGTGTCTGTGGGCTGGCCGTCTCTCGTGTGTGTGTCTGTGGGCTGGCCGTCTCTCGTGTGTGTGTCTGTGGGCAGGCCATCTCTCGTGTGTGTGTCTGTGGGCAGGCCATCTCTCGTGTGTGTGTCTGTGGGCTGGTCATCTCTCGTGTGTGTGTCTGTGGGCTAGCTATCTCTTGTGTGTGTGTCTGTAAGCTTGCCATCTCTTGTGTGTGTGTCTGTGGGATGGCCAGTTCGAGTGTGTGTCTGTGGGGTGGCCAGTTCTTGTGTGTGTGTCTGTGGGCTGGCAGCTCTTGAGTGTGTGTCAGTGGGCTGGCCATCTCTGACGTGTGTGTGTCTGTGGGCTGGCCGTCTCTCGTGTGTGTGTCTGTGGGCTGGCCATCTCTCGTGTGTGTCTGTGGGCTGGCCATCTCTCGTGTGTGTCTGTTGGATGGCCAGTTCGAGTGTGTGTCTGTGGGCTGGCCATCTCTTGTGTGTATGTCTGTCTGTGGGCTTGCCATCTCTTGAGTGTGTGTGTCTGTGGGCTGGCCATCTCTTGTGTGTGTGTCTGTCTGTGGACTGGCCATCTCTTGAGTGTGTTTCTGTGGACTGCCATCTCTTGAGTGTGTTTGTGGACTGGCCATCTCTTGAGTGTGTCTGTGGACTGGCCATCTCTTGAGTGTGTCTGTGGACTGGCCATCTCGTGTGTGTGTCTGTGGACTGGCAATCTCTTTTGTGTGTGTGTCTGTGGGATGGATATCTTTAGGTGTGTCTGTGGACTGACTGACCTTCTGAGTGTGTTATCTGTGGACTGGCCATCTTCTTGTGTGTGTGTCTGTGGACTGGTCATATCTTTAGTGTGTGTCTGTGGACCTGGTCATATCTTTAGTGTGTGTCTGTGGACTGACCATCTCTGACGTGTGTGTCTGTGGACTGGTCATATCTTTTGGTGTGTGTCTGTGGGCTGACCATCTCTGACGTGTGTGTCTGTGGACTGGTCATATCTTTTGTGTGTGTGTGGCTGACCATCTCTGACGTGTGTGTGTGTCTGTGGGACCGCCCATCTCGTATGTGTGTTTTGGGCTGGCATCTCTCCTGTGTGTGTCTGTGGGCTGGCCATCTCTTGTGTGTGTGTGTGTGTGTGTATCTGTCTGTGAGCTGGTCATCTCTTGAGTGTACTCACCTATTTGTGCTTGCGGGGGTTGAGCTTTGGCTCTTTGGTCCCGCCTCTCAACTGTCAATCAACAGGTGTACAGATTCCTGAGCCTATTGGGCTCTATCATATCTACATTTGATACTGTGTATGGAGGCAGCCTCCACCACATCACTTCCTAGTGCATTCCATTTATTAACTACTCTGACACTGAAAAAATTCTTTCTAACGTCTCTGTGGCTCAACTGGGTACTAAGTTTCCACCTGTGTCCCCTTGTTCGTGTCCCACCCGTGCTGAAGAGTTTGTCTTTGTCCACCCTGTCAATTCCTCTGAGAATTTTGTAGGTGGTTATCATGTCTCCCCTTACTCTTCTGTTTTCCAGGGATGTGAGGTTCGGCTCCTTTAGCCTTTCCTCGTAGCTGAATCCTCTCAGTTCCGGGACGAGCCTGGTGGCATACCGCTGAATCTTCTCTAACTTTGTCTTGTGTTTAACTAGGTATGGACTCCCGGCTGGAGCTGCATACTCCAGGATTGGTCTTACATAAGTGGTATACAGGGTTCTGAAAGATTCCATACACAAGTTTCTAAAGGCAGTTCTTATGTTGGCCAGTCTAGCATATGCCGCTGATGATATTCTTTGATGTGGGCCTCTGGAGACAGGTTCGGTGTGATATCAACCCCAGATCTTTCTCTCTATTTGACAGTTGCAGGATTTCACCTCCCAAATGATACCTTGTGTTCAGCCTCCTGCTCCCTTCGCCTAATTTCATCACCTACACTTTCCGAGTTGAACTTTAGCAGCCATTTTCTAGACCATTTCTCCAGTTTATCCAGGTCATCCTGTCGTCTCTGTCTATCTTCATTCGTCTTGATTCTTCTCATAATTTTTGCATCATCAGCAAACATTGAGAGGGAATGAGTCTATACCCTCCGGAAGATCGTTCACATATATTTGAAACAGGATGGGTCCAAGTACTGAGCCCTGTGGGACTCCGCTGGTGACATCTAGCCACTCTGATGTCGCCCCCCCTCACCGCTACTCGCTGTTTCCTGTTGCTTAAGTACTCTCATATCCACTGGAGCACCTTCCCTTTTACTCCTGCCTGTTGCTCCAACTTTTTTAACAGCCTTTTATGGGCCACTGTGTCAAAGGCTTTTTGGCAATCCAGGAAAATGCAGTCGGCCCACCCTTCTCTTTCCTGCCAAATTTTTGTGCCTGGTCATAAATTCTATTAAACCTGTGAGGCACGATTTACCATCCCTGAACCCATGTTGGTGGTGCGTTACAAAGTTATTTCCCTCCAGATGCTCTACGAGCCTTTTCCTCACGATCTTCTCCATCACCTTGCATGGTATACAAGTTAAGGAAACTGGCCTGTATTCAGTGCCTCTTGCCTGTCACCCTTTTGTATATTGGGACTACGTTAGCTGTCTTCCAACTTTCTGGTAGGTTCCTTGTTTCCAGTGACTGTTATACACCATAGAGAGTAGCACACTTAGTACTTCTGCACCTTCCTTTAGTATCCATGGTGAGATTCTGTCAGGCCCAACAGCCTTTGTCACATCCAGCTCCAGCAGACACCTTTTGACCTCATCACTGGTGAGGTCAAATTCCTCCAAGTTGCTTGGTTTGCCCCTCCTCATTTAGTGCAGGGGCTTCTCCTTGTTCTATTGTGAAGACCTCTTGGAATCTCTTGTTGAGTTCTTCACACACCTCCTTGTCATTCTCTGTTTATCTGTTCTCCACAGTGTGTGTCTGTGGACTGGCCATCTCTTGTGTGTGTGTCTAGGGCCTGTCCATCTTAGGTGTGTCTGTGGGCTGGCCAGCTCTTTTTTGTGTGTTTGTGGGCTGGCCATCTCTTGTGTTGTGTGTTCTGGGGGGCTATCTCTTGTGTGTTTGTGTGCTGTCTATCTCTTGTGTGTGTGTCTGTGGGCTGGCCATCTCTTGTGTGTGTGTCTGTGTGGCTGGCCATCTTTCGTGTTGTGTCTCTGTGGGCTGGCCATCTCTTGTGTGTGTGTGTGTCAGTGAG
>WNGS01109808.1:0-10937 GCA_020271785.1 Procambarus virginalis
AATAAGAAAAAAAAAAATAAGACATGGGTTGACAATAGAGGGGTAAGGTAGGTTACAGGGAGTTTATCAGGTAGTGTTTAGTTTTAATCTTAAACTGGTTGAGAGAGGTACAGTCTTTAACATGGTTGGGAAGGTCATTCCACATTCTGGGTCCCTTGATTTGTAGAGCATTTCTAGTTTGGTTAAGTCGTACTCTTGGAATATCAAAACTGTATTTATTTCTGGTGTGGTGCTCATGGGTTCTGTTACAGCTTTCAATGAAGCTTTTGAGGTCAGGATTGGCATTACAGTTCAGCGTTTTATATATGTATAATACACATGAGAGAATGTGCAGTGACTTAATATCTAACATATTGAGAGATTTGAGTAGGGGTACCGAGTGATGTCTGGGGCCAGAGTTGGATATTGTCCTAATAGCAGCTTGTGTTGAGTAATTAGAGGACGTAAATGATTTTGGGTAGTAGAACCCCAAGCACAAATACCATAGTTGAGATATGGATAGATGAGGGAGTAATAGAGAGTCACCAGGGCAGGGCGGGGTACATAATATCTGATCTTAGAAAGAATGCCAACAGTTTTTGAAACTTTTTTTGATATATTTAGAATGTGTCCCTGGAAATTAAGCTTGTGATCAATGAGAACGCCAAGGAATTTGCCATCTAATTTGTTACAAATTTGGGTATTGTTAATCTTGAGATTTATTTGGTTAGAGGATTTATTGCCAAACAGAATATAGAAAGTTTTGTCAATGTTAAGGGTGAGTTTGTTGGCAGTTAGCCAAAGATGGACTTTATTAGCTCGGTATTTACTGTGGCATTTAGAGCAAGGGGGTCAGGACTGGAGTAAATGAAGGTTGTGTCGTCAGCAAATAGAATTGGTCTAAGGTGTTGGGAGGCATTTGGAAGGTCATTAATGTAGAGAGAAAAGAGGAGAGGGCCAAGTATACTGCCCTGAGGAACACCAATGTTGATGGGTAGGGTAGGAGAAATTGATGTTCACAGAAACATACTGGAGTCTATCAGTAAGGTAAGATTTGAGGTATTGCAGGGAGAGTCCTCTGACTCCATAATGATGTAATTTAAGAAGAAGGTTTTGGTGGTTCACAGTGTCAAAAGCCTTACGCAGGTCCACAAATAACCCAACAGGGAACTCATTTTTATCAAGAGCTGCATGAATTAAGTTAATCATACTAATCAGTGCATCGTTAGTGCTTTTTTTAGGTCTGAAGCCATATTGGCAAGAGCTAAGTATATTGTGCTTGGCTAGATAAGAGTAAAGCTGCTTGTAGATTAGTTTTTCAAAAATTTTGATAAGTTAGGCAGGATTGAAATAGGTCTGTAGTTGTTAACATCAGTGAGATCAAATATTAAAATAAAAATAATTTTACCCACAGAGTAACAAAACTTATACCCACAGCCAGTCCAGACCAGCTCATTCTAAACCTTCACCTAATGCACCTTCTGTTTCAGACATAACTAACCCTGTTAAATTGTCTAGCCCCACGACACTAAAGAGTGAACCGAAGGGTAATTCGGTTAGTAATGTCTCTTCTCCCCGACGTTCTGTGGTCATTGTAAAAGTTCAACCCACAATATTAGCCGTTGTTGGCAACTGTACCCGGAAAAAAGACCCAATGCTCTCGTTGTGACACAGGGCTTGAGGCCTTCTGAAGGGTTAGGGAGTAAGACTTCCAACCCACAGTGGTTGGACCTGCTTACCCCATTCTTATCGAAAGGAGACTACTTTTGTCTGAGGGTTCTTCCTGGAGGGACGTGGTGATCTTCCGGACACCGTGCCATCCAGACTTTAATTTTAGAGAGTGCGTTGCAAGGTGCCAACACTCTCGACACTGGAGAGGTGGTACTGGTCGAGGTGTCACTAGTGATACTCGAGCAGTACCCCTCCGTAAGGTTACCCTGGAATCTGATTTCCACAAGGGTATTTGTACAGTCGGAGTCACTTCGTACCTACCTTTCCTAATGTTGATGTAATATTGGGTAATGATTTAGCCGGGGATAAGGTAGGGGACTCCAGACTGCCTGTTATGTTGCCTACCCCAAAGGTTTGCCTGGATTCACCCACTGCAGAGGATAATGTTGTGTACCCTGCGTGCGTGGTGACTAGGTCTATGGGACTTAAATGTAAGGGCAGCCCTGTGCTTGCCAAGGTGGTAAATCCCAAGGACACGAGGGACCTTCCGAGTGGTGAAAGCCCAGTGGACCTTGCGGACACATTCATGGCCCGACTCGATGACGGGGCCGAGGACATTGTGGAGAGCCTACCACCGCCGCCTACCGAGAGTAGTGGGGAGGTGGAGGAGAACACTGTTGAGCCTCGGCCAATGGCATCTGACCAAGGCCTGGATGCCTCCTTGAGTGAGTTACAAAAAGCTGACCCCAGTCTTGCAGATTGTCACGAGACAGCCGTCTCTAGGGAGGAAATTGTAGACACAGCAACTGGTACTACTACAATGATCGGATTTTGATGAGAAAATGGAGACCTCAGAGTGCTCCCTTGTCAAATGAGTGGGAGGTAGTCCACCAGGTTATGTTGCCGACCTGCTATAGGGAGAGAGTTTTGTCAGCTGCCCATGATGATCCTATGGGGGACATCAAGGCATTAATATTACTATACAAAATCTGCAAGTATTTTTTCTGGCCCAAGCTGAAAAGCGATGTGGCAAAATTTTGTAATGCATGTATTGCTTGTCAACTTGTTGGGGAACCAAACCAGACTCCACCTAAAGCTCCTCTTAAGCCTATTGTCGTGCCGGAGGAACCATTTTCTCATGTGGTAATGGACTGTGTTGGTCCATTACCTAGAACTAAGTCTGGTAATATTTACCTAATTACGATGATGTGTATCACGACTCGTTACCCAGAGGCTTTTGCTGTAAGGAACATCCGAGCAAAGACTGTTGTTGCTCGTATGTTGCAATTTTTTTCCACTTTTGGACTGCCTCGGGTTGTACAGACTGACAATGGTACTAACTTTAAGTCTGATATTTTTGAACAATTTTGTAAGGACCATGGAATAACTCATAAGGTTTCCAGCCCATACCATCCACAGAGTCAGGGGGTCATTGAAAGGTTCCATCTAACTCTGAAGCAGATGTTGAAGACATCGTGCGAGAGTTCCCATACCTTCTGGGACGAGAACTTGCCGTATGTTTTGTTTGCTGCTAGGGAGGGGTTGCAAAGTTCACTGGGTTGTTCTCCTTTTGAGTTAGTCTTTGGCCATAAAGTTCGTGGACCCTTGCAAATGTTACAGGAGAATCTGTTAGGGAACGTAACGTTAACCGAAGGTTCGGCTTTCTTTGCGCAACACCACCAGAGACTCAAGGACTGCAAGGCTGCGGCACTAAAGTATCTTGGGAAGGCCCAAGAGAATATGAAAGAACGGAACGATGCCAAGGCTAAGTTGCGGGTATTTCAGCCCGGTGACCCTGTCCTGGTACTAAAGCCTCGACTGGGGAGCACTATGTCCCACAAGTACGAGGGCCCCTACATTGTGACAGAGAAGACTGGGGACCTCACGTACAAAGTGAGACACTCTGATAAGCGTAAACAGGTAATGCTCGTACACGTGAATCGGCTGAAGAAGTTCCAGGGCCCCAGGCCCATTGCACTAACCAATGTTTCCATTTCCAGTGAGGGAGGGGATGATTGTTCTGGGGACCCAACTAATCTCATTCTCAATAATTCTAGTTCTGTGAATGCTGTGGAGGAGGGACTGTCCCATTTGCAGATGTCCCAACGTGACGAGGTGCAGTCGTTGCTTGACGAATTCTCCAGTCTGTTCGGGGAGGTCCCGACCCAGACTGATGCCATTTACCATGATGTCGAGTTGACGGACTACACCCCCATTCGCCTTCAACCCTATCGGATGAGTCCGGAAAAGAAGGCCATCGTCCGTAAGGAGGTCGACTTCTTGCTCCAGCACGGCCTCATCAGGCCGAGCCAGGGCTCTTGGTGCTCGCCCTGCCTTTTGGTCCCCAAACCAGATGGCTCCTGGCGATTATGCACCGATTATCGGCAGCTCAACAAGGCGACCATAGTGGACGCCTATCCGTTGCCACGTCTCGAGGACTGTATCGACGAAATCGGGAACGCCACGTATGTGTCTAAGTTCGATCTCTCGAGAGGGTACTATCAAATCCCTCTCACTGAACGTGCTAAACAACTAACGGCGTTTGTGACACCCGAGGGTGTGTTTGAGTATCAAGTGTTACCATTCGGCTTGCGTAATGCCCCTGCCACGTTCCAGAGGCTAATGAACTCTTTGCTCGCTAATGTGCCAAATTGTCGGGCGTATTTAGATGATATTGTGCTCTTTGATATTAATTGGGCTGACCACATAGCTAGGTTACGCCAGTTGTTCACAGTGTTGAAACATGCAAATCTAACCTTAAATGCTAAAAAGTGTCATTTTGGCCAAGGCACAGTGACGTACCTCGGTTATGAAGTGGGCCAAGGAAAAGTGTTACCTCGACAAGACAAAATTAGTGCTATTCTGGACTATCCAGTGCTCAGGTCTAAAAAGGACATTCAACGATTTATCGGTATGTGTGCGTACTACCGACGCTTTTGTCAGAACTTTTCCAGTGTGGCCACTCCTCTCACAGATTTGTTGCGGAAGGCCGTTAAATTTAAGTGGTCATCGGACTGTGCAGAGGCATTTAAAAACTTGAAATTGATCTTAGCTTCCGCCCCAGTGCTTGCTAGTCCAAGGTTCGACCGTCCGTTTAAAATTCAAGTTGACGCGTCTGACTCGGGTGCTGGTGCAGTGTTGTTGCAAACTGGGGATGATAAAGTGGAACACCCAGTATATTATTACTCTGTGAAATTTGACAAGGCGCAGCGCAATTATTCGGTGATAGAAAAAGAGGCGTTGGCGCTAGTGCTAACTTGCAAAAAGTTCGAAGTGTACCTCACAGGTAATATAGTGGAAGTGTACACGGACCATAACCCATTAGTTTTCATGAATCAGATGAAGCAGAAAAATAAACGCATCCTCAGGTGGGCATTGTACCTACAGGACTTTAATCTATCTATTATCCACCTACCGGGCCGGCTCAACGTGATAGCCGACGCTCTGTCCCGCTTGCCTGAGTAACATTCATCTGAGCCGCAGGAAGCCATACCAAATGTCATGCTTTAGTTATTTTTTTTTTAGGTTCTCCTGTGACATTAAATATCCCGTGTCCAATTTATTTACTTCCTTTTTTTTTGTTTTGTGTATGTTTTTTCTTTCAGAGAATTCCCTTGTAATTTTTTTTTTGACAGAGAAATTGTTGTTTGGTTGATTTCTATTATGTCATGGATGTCCATTTTATTCTGTATACTCTTACAAAAAAATATGACTACTATTCTAGTAGTCACATTTTTTTTTCTCTGAAGGGGGGAGGAGTGTTACGACTCTGGGTTCTTTAGAGGGAAACCAGAGGTCAAAATTGAGCTTATTGAGCTACCATAGAGTAAAAACGCATTGCGAGTGGCATTTGTCGTATCTTCCCTGCCAGTCGTAAGATTAGTCTTGTCTCTCGAAGAGTATTTAAAGATTGAGCTTGGGGTTGATTATTAAATAATAAAATAGGCACCAACTATGTTTACTAATACTGTCTAATCATTTGTAAAGTAAACCTGAGTAAACTTTGTATCGGGCGCCGGTATGATTAGTTGAACAGTCTGCCGGCAGCATTAGTCCACGGAGGAGGAGACGAGAGACGGGTCGTTCTTCTCTGCTGGCTGGTTGTGGTGGAAGGAAGTGCCTCTCCTTCCTCTTATTTATTTATTTCTGTATCTTCGTCTGGTTAAGTCTTCTTTGCTATTTTTATGGTTATATTGTGGCATACCTATCGTTCTATGTGTAGAGTAGTATACCTGGGGTGTAGTAAGTGTTTTAAGTGTTTATCTTACCTGTTATGCTAACGGGGGTCCCAGTGTACCACGTGGTCCCCTACCCTAAGCTAACTCAAGTGTTTTATAGTAGAGCTTTACCCTAGCTTGTTTCCAGTGTAAAACTTGTATCCTGCCTATGTGGACCAAGGCTTTTAACGTAAGATTGTGTGGTAAAGTTAGTATTAAATTGTTATTGGTGTGATTGTGTATGGGGGGTGTTAAGGGGTTAATAAATAAGTAAGTTTGAACAGAGTATCCCTTATTCCTGTGTGGGAGTACAATAATCTATTCCTAGACTAACCGGGTTTAGTAGCAAGCATTTATTACTGTGGATATTTTATTTGGGGGCCGGGCCTTTTGATTCTCCCATATCTTGATACCTCTATTCTACTTACCCTTACCCTTAATAGTACCAGTCCCCCATAGCAAGCCCACCTTTTTTATAACATCCCACTAGGGTCATCCACAGCTCTCCTGGCTGCTGCACCATAAGTTTCCTCGAATAACTGTGGTACTTCACCACCTCTGCAGAAGCACGTGACACTCCTCCTCACTGCTTCTCCTCACAGATCGAGGTCCTCTCCTCCACTGCCTTGGAGTCTCATCAACTACTCCCTCTGTGCTGGCTTCGAAGTCCTCAGCAACTTCTTCCCCAAAGACAAACCTGCAACCCATTTGCACTCCAATAAATTGTTTTCCCTTAACACATAAACAAAATTAATCACACAATATCTTTGCCTCCAACCTTTATCTGTCTTCTACAGATAGTGAGAGTGGACTCCCCCGTTTTGGGGCGGGTCCATGCTCCACCTCGCCTGACGGGCCTCACTCACTCTGGGAGGGGCCTCAGCCTCAGGAGCCGGCTCCTTCAGTTGCCTGCCAGCGCTCAGAGGAGATGGATGTTGCTCCGCGCTCCTCCCACTCTACTCTCTTATTTTAGGCTCTCTGCCTTACCAAAACATGTTTAACTTGTAAATAAACATTGCTACTGTCGCTGGGCACACGACCAATTACAACTAATCACTATGAACTGGTTTAAACCGTGCTTACCACAGATTTTTTGGTCGAGGGCGCTGTTCCCTCTAACAATGTCTTACCAGGGCGCTTCCCACAGCCCACAAAACTGTCTCTGGGCGGCTTAATACTCTCCCCGCCGTCCAGGACTTGAGACCGCAACGTCTTCAGCTCGACTCCACAGCTGGCACGTCTGCACACTTCTCTTCTCTTTGGAGATATATCACTAGGGGTTCCCTTCTGGCGGGAGCTCGACGTAGCGCGGCTTTCTCCCTGCGATGTCCGGCCTCAAGTGAGGTCATCGCCCTCCAAGCGAGCCTCATGCCTCCAGCAACTTGTCCACATCTCCTAACCAGTCATTTATCTGTTTCCTCGTTCATTGCCATAATCTCAAATTTTTATTTTAAATCGACCAAACTATCTTACCTAAGTATTATCGCCTCTATGATTCCTGGACCATCCAGTTAGGTCAGGCTTGCTGAATAACTCTCAAGGGGGAGACTCGTTTCTCCTGCGGGCTGAGATCATAACACTCCCCTCCCCTTATTTTTGAGAGTTATTCCAGTGGCAAAGCTCGGGATAACTCATCAGCCACTACATTGTCTTGTTCTCCAACCGATTGGTTCGACCGGTTGATCTGCTTACGTACTCTTCAGAGTCTACAACTACTTCATTACACCTTGCAACATCTGGCTCACAACTCGCCCGAAACATGATCTTCTCACAACCGATTTGACTTCTCTGACACCTCTTGGCTAGGCTGTCCTCCTTGGACGCTCGCACTCCATCGGTCAACTCTACTTATTGTTTCCACCCTCCGTTTCCTTGTCTTCTTCTCTTCACGTCCAGAGTCAGACATCTACTGTCTGCAGGCGATGAGTCACAATAACGTGGCTGAAGTATGTTGAAGCGACTTGAGAATGGTCCAGGACGGACCGAAACGTCGTCGTCCCTTCAACTTCTAGTGTGTGGTCTGGTCAACATCTACTGTCTGTACCTCCTCTGTCGTCTTCACACTTCCATATACTGCCATTATACTTTCGTCTCCTGCCATCATACTTCACTCCCTTGTCTTCACCGACGATCCTCCCTTTCGTCTCCTCATTTATCCGAGACTTCATCCTGTTTGACTTCCATCGAGTCCTCGGCTTTCTTCTACTCCTCCATGCTTGTATCATCATCCTCTTCTCACACTTCTCGCCTCCATACAATTCCATTTCTTTTCCTTCAACTCTTCTTTTTTCCCTAAAAGTTTCTCCAAGCCCTGTACTACATCCAACAGCGCTCGATCGTACATGTTGCTTTACCTCTCCTAGAGTGCTCGTAAGCATCTTTCCACACATACTGTCTCTTCTCCTTCCATTTTCTCGGCTATTACTCTTCTTCACTATCTCTCCTCCGCGTTTTCTGTGAAACATGTCAACTCCTGACATCTCAAACAACTTAACTCTACTATCCAAATGCCTCTGTGCTCGTGGACAACTTGACGCTCTACTCCCGTCCTTAGTATGTCCACATCCTTTCTCACTTCTGCTCAGCACAGTTGCATTCACCTTCCGACCCTTAATTTCAGCAGGCTGGGGTCTACTCCGGTTCGCTCTCTTCACATGATTCTTCTTCGGCTGGGTCATCTTCCCTTTCGACCTCACCGAGACTTCATTTTTCTGGGCTGGACCTTCATCAAACAGCCATGCTATATCCACGTCGATATCTTCTACCGGCTGAATAGACACTGTCTGATCTACTCCAGCGTCTTCCTCGTCGGCCACCTCTGTCTTCATCACTACCGAGACAGGGTTTATTCAGCCGGTAGAAGATATCGACGTGGATATAGCATGGCTGTTTCCACGTCGCAAACACGAACCACCACGTTTCAAACAGGAACCACTACTGTGGACAGGGTAAGACGGAAGTCTAGTAAGACAAAAGGGGATTGAGGAGGTCATATCCCATAAGGAGAGAGTGGGGAGTCACAGCGGCTCGAGTGGGTGTGTGCACGTGACAACGAGGCTGAGTGCTGGAGCCGCATCCCCTAAACGTGTGACGTTGAGCCCCTCTCCTAGAGCCTGAAGTGCCTGGTGTGATCTCCTAGTGGAATATAAGCACTCTATCGAGTTGTGGGTTGGGTGGTCCGTCAGCGGTAACACCACCAATTCCACCACCGCAACAAATTGTGTTTCCCCTTTAACACATAAACAAAATTAATCACACAATATCTTTGCCTCCAACCTCTATCCGTCTTCTACAGATAGTGAGAGTGGACTCCCCCGTTTTGGGGCGGGTCCATGCTCCACCTCGCCTGACGGGCCTCACTCACTCTGGGAGGTGCCTCAGCCTCAGGAGCCGGCTCCTTCAGTTGCCTGCCAGCGCTCAGAGGAGACGGATGTCGCTCCACGCTCCTCCCACTCTACTCTCTTATTTTAGGCTCTCTGCCCTACCAAAACATGTTTAACTTGTAAATAAACATTGCTACTGTCGCTGGGCACACGACCAATTACAACTAATCACTATGAACTGGTTTAAACCGTGCTTACCACAGATTTTTTGGTCGAGGGCGCTTTTCCCTCTGACAACGTCTTACCAGGGCGCTTCCCACAGCCCACAAAACTGTCTCTGGGCGGCTTAATACTCTCCCCGCCGTCCAGGACTTGAGACCGCAACGTCTTCAGCTCGACTCCACAGCTGGCACGTCTGCACACTTCTCTTCTCTTTGGAGATATATGAACTAGGCGTTCCCTTCTGGCGGGAGCTCGACGAAGCACGGCTTTCTCCCTGCGATGTCCGGCCTCAAGTGAGGTCATCGCCCTCCAAGCGAGCCTCATGCCTCCAGCAACTTGTCCACATCTCCTAACCAGTCATTTATCTGTTTCCTCGTTCATTGCCCATAATCTCAAATTTTTATTTTAAATCGACCAAACTATCTTACCTAAGTATTATCGCCTCTATGATTCCTGGACCATCCAGTAAGGTCAGGCTTACTGAATAACTCTCAAGGGGGAGATTCGTTTCTCCTGCGGGCTGAGATCATAACAAAACGGACTCTGAAAAAAATCAGTCTTAAAAGGGGTACCTCACAGCTGAAACTAAAACTGTGACGAAAATCAGTTCCAAAACGGGTACCCTCACAGCTGAAACTGGTGCAAAAAATTATCAGTTTCCGCTAAGCGGTCTATTTTCCTGGAGCCCAAGCTGTCGGTTTCCGCTAAGCAATACATCACACAACTTTCATTATCTATATTTACCCAGTGGCCATAATGGGAACAATATCATACTTTCTTAATTGTCTACATTTATCCAGGGCCATAATGGGGACAATGTCAACCTTTCTTAATTGCCTATATTTATCCAGTCGCCATGATGGGGACAGTTTCAACCTTTTTAAACTGTCTAATAATTTAATCAGCACTTCCTTCCTCACTGGCAGATAGTACCTATAGACATCCAGACACCTGCATACTCCAACAAGAAAATTATCACAAACAACCCTCATGCTCAGCTTGCTGCTAAATTAAGCACCCTGGAACACATTCACAATATACAAACTAAAAATACATCGCATATTTCTTATACACTGACGGATCACTTAATACAGCTACACAAAGGGCAGGAATTGTTGTTATTAGTCATCAGCTCGATGACAGCACAATTCAAAAGAATATAAGAGTTAGTAACTGGGCGTCCACAATGCTAGCTGAATTGGTAGCAATACAGATAGCACTTGAAATTACTGACAACACTGAAGTAGATAACTTAATTTTTTCGACTCCCTTTCCTTACTACTAGCAATAAATAGTTTGCAATCAAGTAATAACGGCATGTCTCCGAAGCCAGACATAAATATAGAAGCATACTTAATAAGGGGGTAAATATCGAAATGTTGTGGCGTCCTTCTCACATTGGCCAGCAGGAACATAATAAAGTTGACGCCCTTGCTAAGGTTGCAGTAAATAAAGACAGTGTTGAACGGAATCTCGAGTTATCAAATAAGTCCTTTAAAAGAGTCATTAGACACGTACACATGGA
>WNGS01109822.1:0-10330 GCA_020271785.1 Procambarus virginalis
GTTATGTAAGCCATGCCCTGCGCAAGGACATTATATATATATATATATATATATAATATATATATTATATATATATATATATATATATATATATATACTACTATATATATATATGTCGTACCTAGTAGCCAGAACGCACTTCTCAGCCTACCCTACTATGCAAGGCCCGATTTGCCTAATAAGCCAAGTGTTCATGAATAATTGTTTTTCGACTACCTAACACTACCTAACCTAACCTAACCTAACTTTTTCGGCTACCTAACTAACCTACCAACAAATAAAGATAGGTTAGGTTAGGTTAGGTAGGGTTGGTTAGGTTCGGTCATATATCTACATTAATTTTAACTCCAATAAAAAAAATTGACCTCATACATAATGAAATGGGTAGGTTTATCATTTCATAAGCAAAAAAATAGAGAAAATATATTAATTCATGAAAACTTGGCTTATTAGGCAAATCGGGCCTTGCATAGTAGGGTAGGCTGAGAAGTGCGTTCTGGCTACTAGGTACGACATATATATTATATATATATATATATATATATATATAATATATATATCTATATATATATATATATATATATGCAAACAAGCCTGAATGGTCCCCAGGACTAGATACAACTGAAAACTCACACCCCAGAAGTGACTCGAACCCATACTGCCAGGAGCAACGCAACGGTATGTACAGGGACGCCTTAATCCGTTTGACCGCACCGTGTTGCCCCAAAAAATGAGGTGATTTGATAAAATGCTATGCCCAAGATTACCATCCGAGTGCCGGCAGGGAAGTGGTTCATATAGCTCCGGCTATCACTTCCTTATGTCCGGGTCGTGATGGTCAAGCGGATTAAGGCGTCCCTGTACATACCAGTTGCGTTGCTCCTGGCAGTATGGGTTCGAGTCACTTCTGGGGGTGTGAGTTTTCAGTTATATATATATATATATATATATATATATATATATATATATATATGTCGTACCTAGTAGCCAGAACTCACTTTTTGGCCTACTACGCCAGCCAGGCCCATTTGCCTAATAAGCCAAGTTTTCCTGAATTAATATATTTTCTCAATTTTTTTCTTATGAAATGATAAAGCTACCCATTTCATTATGTATGAGGTAATTTTTTTTTATTGGAGTAAAAAATTAAGTAGATATATGACCGAACCTAACCAACCCTACCTAACTAACCTAACCTATCTTTATAGGTTAGGTTAGGTTAGGTAGCCGAAAAAGTTAGGTTAGGTTAGGTTAGGTAGGTTAGGTAGTCGAAAAAACAATTAATTCATGAAAACTTGGCCTATTAGGCAAATTGGGCCTTGCATTGTAGGCTGAGAAGTGCGTTCTGGCTACTAGGTACGACATATATATATATATATATATATATATATATATATATATATATATATATATATATATATATATATATATATATATATATATATATATCACTAAGAACTCTTAAAAATTTGACCCGGCCAGGATTCGAACCCATGCCGTCCAGGATCACCCCTAAACGTACACAGTACCGTGACCACCGCACCAATGATCGTCTATAAGGATTGGTCAGTCTTGGCGCTTATTAACTAAGCTCCCTGACTGACCAACCCCCGACGACACTCATGGATCCATTTGGATACAGTTTTTCATCAAATTCTGGCGCATAAACTTAGAATAGCTTAGTTTAATAAGCGCCAAGACTGACCAATCCTTATAGACGATCATTGGTGCGGTGTCACGGTACTGTGTACGTTTAGGGGTGATCCTGGACGGCATGGGTTCGAATCCTGGCCGGGTCAAAGAGTTCTTATTCTTAGTTATATATAGCTTGCGCGTTTCATGTAGCTTTCACACACACACACACACACACACACACACACACACACACAACCACACACCACACACACACACACACACACACACACAACCACCACACACACACATTACATATTATATACATATATATATTATATATATATATAATATATATATATATATATTATATATAATAGGGCACCTCCTCTGGTGCCAATATGGGGACCCATAGAATCGGAGAAGATATAAGAGGCTTGGGTCCCCACAAAAGTCTAATAGGGGGTACAGGTGTGTAGTTGTCTCTTCTCTCTAGAGGTTGCATGGCGTTTCACACCTTCCTTCTATGATGTCTTCAACGAAACCATTGGAGAAGCCATTGTTGACAAAGACCTGCCTTATCCTACAGAGTTCTTCATCGACTTGCTTCCATCCTGAGCTGTGCTGAGAGCACGGTCGACATAAGCGTTAACAACACTCCTCTTGTACCTGTCTGGGCAGTCACTGTTGGCATTGAGGCTCATTCCTATGTTTGTTTCCTTAGTGTAGACTGCCAGTGTGAAAACTCCGCTCCTTTCCATGACTGTTACATCTAGAAAGGGCACCTTCCCATCCTTCTCCATCTCGTAAGTGAGATGGAGAAGGATGATGATAACAGTCATGGAAGGAGCGGAGTTTTCCACACTGCAGTCTACATTAAGGAAACAAACTTAGGAATGTGCCTCAATGCCAACAGTGACTGCCCAGACAGGTACAAGAGGATGTTGTTAACGCTTGTGACCGTACTCTCAGCCACAGCTCAGGATGGAAGCAAGTTGATGAAGAACTCTGTAGGATAGCAGGTCTTAGTCAACAACGGCTTCTCAATGGTTTCGTTGAAGACATCATAAGAAGGAAGGTGAAACGCCATGCAACCTCTGAAGAGACAACTAACACACCTGTACCCCCTATTAGACTATTTTACAGGAACTTCTTTTCCACAGCTCATAAAACGGAGGAAAGGGTCCTGAAAGATATTGTTAATAGAAACGTTATCCCTACAGACAAAAAATCAGAAGATACAATTGACGATTTACTATAAAACCAAGAAACTGCCAACCTACTCATGAGAAACTCTCCAGACACAAAGCAGAACGCTTTGAAAGAGACCAATGTCGTCTATGCTTTCAAATGCCCACTTGGGGACTGTAAGCCTCAAAGAACTCAGTATATAGGCAAGACAACAACATCTCTTTCCAGGCGATTAACGATGCATAAGCAACAGGGCTCTATCAAGGAACATATAATCTCTTCCCACAACCAGACCATCACCAGAGAAGTCTTAACAAAAAACACGGAAATCATCGATATACAGCGATAGCAGGCGGCTTGATATCTGCGAGGCACTACACATTAAGAAGTCAACACCAGCAATCAATAGCCAATTAACGCACAATTATATTCTACCCACTTCAAGACTCCGCTCCAATATAGAAGCATCAAGAAATATGGCCAATAGGCCGTCTGCAGTTACTTCTATTCTTCCCATTAGCTTATACCCATTTTTCGTGTTCTGTGTTGTGTTGAAAGTTTTGTTTTCACCTCATCCAAAACTATTGTAACATATCACCTCACCCAAATGCAGGTATAAAAAAGTCAAAGCTGTTAAACTCTGTTCAGTTATAGTTGTGTGTGTGTAAACTAAAGTCTTTGAAAATGTAACAAGTTTTACGAAACGCGCTCAAGTGTCGCGTCAGACTAGAAATAAAAATGAACTTTGGAGAATTGATTTTTCATTACCATCATCAGTGAAAAAGAATATAAGAAACATTGAAAAAATTCGTGTTAGAATTATTAATCTTACTTTTTCGGTCATATTTAATATATATAATGTATGTAATATATAATATCTATATTATATTATATATAATATATATATATATATATATATATATATATATTTATAAATATTAGATCTATATATATATATATATATATATATAAATATATATATATATATATATATATAATATATATATATATATATATATTTATATTATATCTATATATATATAATATATATATATATATATATATATATATATATATATATATATATTATATGCTGCTAAACACTGGATCAAACAAGCATTTAGTTCACCTTTTGGGTTAAAGACATGTCTTGTACCACACAATTTATCTGGATAAGGCACATAATCACCGAGACGGATAGGATGCTGAGCAGGTATGGAATTAATATAAAATCCAGAAATGCTTTGTATAACTAGACTAGAACGTTCTGTCTCGGCAAGGAACTCTTCTAACTTGTTATCCAGTTCAGCGATCCATTGATCCACTACCACACTTACCTCATGTTTAGATACAGTGCGTTGCTCGGCCCTTATGGTCAACTCTCCCTCAAAATCAGGTTCATTTTCTTGATTAAGTCGTTGTAAATTAAAAGAAAAGTCTGGATAAATCAATAGGGCAGGAGGGAAATTGGGGTGAACGGCATCAAACAGTGATTCTAATTGTCGTATAAAATAATCATGATAAGTAGTTAAATAATGAGCAGGATCCCCTTGGGCATAATCTGGGATACTGCACGAATGACGTATATACCCCACATTAAAGTTATTGATAACTTCTAGAACTTCACATTGAGGAGGAAGTATAGCAGCTACCCACATTTGCTGAGATGGGGGGAGGCGAACTGGCAACAGGTTGACTCGCTTTAACATTGGAATCAGGCTCCCAAACCAGATGCAGGGAGTCCTGATCGTCTTCTATTGCGAAACTATAAGTAAAAGGAATAATGATTTCAATAAATAATACAATTAAATATGGGAAGTTTATAAATAATGCCATTATTGAAATATAGTAATAATTTATTGAGGATGTTACTTACAATTTGAACTTTCCCTGTTGTTATTAACTTCTGGTGTTGGCAAGCGAGCTCGGCTAATTTTTTTTTATATAAATATTATTTATTATTTTTACCGCAGACGTGGCCACACATTAACAATGCTAAACAACATATATACATTTTCTTCTATCCTCCATGGACAGGGTTAGAGATGTGTTAACATATAGTTCAGGGATTTATTGACCAACCACGGAAGGTGATTATAGTGCTTTTAAAATGCTAAGCTAAGCTACATACGCAAATACATAAATACACAGATTTACGTATGCCCTACATAAAGTGTTCGATGTGTCTTTTTACATAGTGTCATTAATGTGCATTTACGAAGGTGAAATGTAATTCTGATCAGCTTCCACATATACTTTATACACATACATATACACACACACATATACGTACATATATATACACACACACACATGAATACACATACATTTGTCTCTTTTACTCTGAGAAAGTGAGATAGCTGATAGAGAAACTAGTGTGCAATTAAGCACTTAATCACTGAAGCTGATTAAGGTGCTTTCACAAGCTCAGGTTATATAGTTACATCACATACATTCATTGTATAATTGATACATTACATGGTCAAACTTGGGTACAAGTCCAATATATCATCAAGTGTTCCAATACTCATATAGTAATTACAGAGTTCAGCATACCTTAGCCCAGGGGGCGAAAGTCAGTCAATATGGGACATTCTACAATATAATGTTCAAGGGAGTGCATGTTTTCTCTTTCACAAAGTTGACACATTGTGTACTCGACATTGGGTTTTGAGAAAGCTGCCAGATACGTCTGTATCCCAGGCGTATTCTGGCCACTATAACATCACATTGCCGAGTTCTTGTTCTATTAGTCCCTTATGTGAATGTTTCCTCACGATATCTATCATAATATTTAATGCTACAACTTTCAGGTCTTTGTGAATTTGTTAGGTCGGTGAGATCTTCATTAGATATTTATTAAGAATTCTCTTTGTCACTGCTAATGAAACACCCATATCGATTTCTACCACTGGTTTTCTACAGGCTGTCTTTGCAAGCATATCAACTGTGTGATGCCTTGAGATGCCAACATGTGATGGTATCTATAGGAATTTATTTTCAAATATGTTTTCTTTAGCAGCTGAAACATTCATTCGAATATCACTGACAATTTTCTGGGTGTCAGAATGTGTGTTCAATGCCAGGAGTGCACTCTGCGAGTCACAGTATATAAGTCCACTGCTTTTGTCTTTTAAAAATTCAGTGGCAAGGTATATGCCTGCAAGTTCGGTTTGAGTTGTACTTGCCCAATCACTGACGCGCTTCATTGCTATATGTACGAGAAAAGATTGTTCAAATATATTACATGCTCATCCGGTACATCGTCCACCTTCTTCTACTGAATCGTCAGTATAGCACTGATACACATCGTGGCTAGTGCTAGGCTCTTCACCATCTCTTTATCTTCGAGGATAATCCTCCTCCTCCACTACTTGCTGAGCTGGCTACCCTAAAAACATAAAGTTATTTAATTAATATTGATAATAAATGTTAATATCATAACTGACAAATAACGGGGAATAATTGCGTGAAATAAGAGACTTACTTTCGAATTGAACCCTTTTAAGTAGAGAAGCTTCTAGTTCCTCAGCAGCTGAACTGGTAGAAGACTCGGTATCCTCTTCCTCTAAATACAGTCAAAATGGACACGCTTCGGGATCATATCCTGCAGATTAAAGTATTTTCATTGATAGTGTAAATAATTATAATTTATCCGATGACTAAAATTAATTTCGACAGTTGCTAATTTGAAAATAAAATATCTATATAATACACGTGAACAACAAATGCCTACTATTGTGGGTGAGTAAAAATATATAGGTAATAACAATAATAACAATAATAATAATACTTACGGTTACCACAAAACACTTTGGAGCAGATGGTGCAGACTTTTGATAGTTGGGAGTATTCTTCTTGATTTGCTCCTTTTAGAGAGTCTGCCTTTTCATTACCATCTATGCCAATGTGACTTGGTATCCAATTTAGGGTGATTGACAGCCCTAGATTATGGGCTTCTTTTCCTATATGTTGAATTTCTGTGAGGAGTTGTATATTATCTCTGTGCTGACTGGATAACAATGCCTGGAGCGAAGATTTAGAGTCGGTATGAATGATGACATCATGTAAATTATTCTGAATTGTATAGTTTATGGCCTTCTTCAGGGCATATAATTCTGTTTGTAATGTTGAGCACCCACTATTCATGCTCCAGTAAGCTTCATGGTTGGTAGTGTAAACTGCTGCCCCAGCAGAACCTTTTTCTTGATCAACTGATCCGCCTGTGAAGATGTGAGTCGTTGTAGGTCTTGAGATGATTTCCATTTGTTGTTCTATGACTTCTTCGAGCCTCTGCGAGTAACATGCTTATTTTTTTAACTGGTAATCCTTCAATGATTATCTTTAGACTCGATTCTTCCCGTGGAGGAGGCTGCCGAAAGTGTTGATATAGTCTATCTTCTCCTTTGTTTTAATGGTCCATTTCAAGTCCACTTTCTCTAGAATCCTGACCAGATTATCCGCCCATGCACTTGTTCTATATTTATTTTATTTATTTGTTTATTTATTTATATACAAGAAGGTACATTGGATTTGTGAGAATACATTGAATAGGACAGTATTTCCAATCTTGTAAAGCCACTAGTACGCGCAGCGTTTCGGGCAGGTCCTTAATCTAACAGATAATTTTAAGTAGGTAATTTCTATCAGAATTGATAAATGATAACAAATACATTACAAGAGAAAAATGAGATGAGAGAGCTTAGTAAGTATATTAAAGCACATTGTTATATTAAAGCTCTAATTGATTACATTGAGCAGCTTGATCGGTAATTTAACAAGATTAATAGACACCATACAGCAGATTGCCAGCACATATAAGACAGCAATGAACACAATGGTAAAGATGTTCAAATTGGGAACATAAAGGTTGGGAGATTGGGTAGCAATAGATACAGTGCAATTTTAAGGCAAAAGGTGAAAAACTATGAAGATGAAATTAGGTACTTTTTAGTATTGATTTTGAATGATGTAAAAGTTGGACAGCTTTTCAATTCAATAGGGAGTGAGTTCCATAGACTGGGTCCCTTTATTTGCATAGAGTGTTTACACAGATTAAGTTTAACTCTGGGGATATCAAAGAATATTTATTTCTGGTGTGGTGATAATGGGTCCTATTACATCTGTCCAGGAAGAGTTTCAGAGCAGGATTTGCATTTAAGAACAGGGTTTTGTAAATGTAGTTGACACAAGAGAATTTATGGAGTGAGATTATGTTTAGCATGTTTAGGGAGTTAAACAAGGGGGCTGAGTGTTGTCTGAAAACAGAATTTGATATTATTCTGATAGCAGATTTTTGCTGGGTGATGATGGACTTGAGATGGTTTGGTAATGATGGAGTTTACATAAGAGGTAATTGTGATTAACAGTATCAAAGGCCTTTCTCAGGTCAATGAAGAGTCCAATCGGAAACTCATTTTTGTCAAGGGCTGAGTAAATTATATCAAGGAGACTAATAATTGCATCGTTGGTACTCTTTTGGGAGCGGAAGCCAAACTGACAGGGGCTAAGAATGTCGAATTTTACGAGTTAGGAGTAGAGCTGTTTGTAGATAATTTTTTCAAATATTTTTGATAGAATGGGTAGGTTCGATATTGGTCTATAGTTGTTTATGTCTGCCGGATTACCTCCTTTATGAACTGGCGTTACTCTTGCTTTTTTAAGGATATCAGGGAAGGTATGACACTCAAGGGATTTGTTGAACAGCAGAGCTATAGGTGGCGCAAGAGCATGGGAGGCGCTCTTGTATACAATGGATGGGATTTCACTAATGTTCCCAGCTTTGGTTTTTAGTGAGTGTATGATGGACACAACATCTGTCGGGCTGACTGGTGAAAGGGGAAGAGAGTTTGGATAGCTGCCTGAGAGATATGTGTTGATATGTGTCTGAGTCTGTGGGATTTTACTTGCAAGGTTAGCACCAATCGATGAAAAGAAGCTATTAAATTCATTCGCCATTTCTAAATCAGATGACGGTGTAAGGCCATCCTTAGAGAGCATTATCTGGTTGTGAGAGTGTTGTTTAGTTCCTAGGATATTAGAGATGGTATTCCATGTGCTTTTCATGTTGCCTTTTGCTTCTTTGAATCTAGTCTCATAATATGAAAGTTTAGCTTTTCTTATGATACTGGTAAGCACAGATGAGTACCTTTTAACTACTTCCTTTGTAACTAGGCCACTCCTAAAATTCTTTTCATATTCATGTTTTTTGTTGATTGATTTAATTATGCCACTTATGAGCCACGGGCTATTTTTTCTTTTATCAGTTACTTGTTTGGTAAGGAGGGGACAGTGAGTGTTGTAGAGACTTAGAGTTTTGGAGAGAAAGAAGTTAGTTAATGAGTTTATATCCTGTATATTATTAAATTCAGATTCCCAGTTAATATTGTGAAGTGCATTAGAGAGATTGCCTAAAGCTGATTCACTGTGTAGCCTGAATGAGAGTTTCTTGGTTTCTGGTGGTGTTGTGTCCATGTTTGCTATGAGGAAGGTAGGATAGTGGTCAGTTGTTCTGTCATAAATTACCCCAGATGTAAGGGGAGCTGTTATATTAGTCCATAAGTGATCCAGGGTAGTGGGAGAAGTTTGAGTGACTCTGGTGGGCTTGGTGATTGTGGGGATTAGCATACAGGAGTGCATGCTGTTACGGAAATAGTCAACTTGAGGGTTGTTTTGAAGACCCAGGTCAATATTGAAATCACCTCCCAGAATGATGTGATTTTTGTTGAGATTGTTATTTATGATAAGATTCCTTACGTTGTCTGAAAAGGAAGCTATGTTGGTATTAGGAAATCTATAGATGGCACCGATAGTCAGGAGGATTTAAGGGATTTACTGGAGAACTTGGCAAAAGTATATTCACAATAGTCGTCTCTATCACTAATAACACTACTGCAAATGAAGGTATCTTTGTATATATTGCTGTGCCACCTCCTTTTTTGTTAGGCCTGCAGTTATGAATGGCTTTATAACCAGCTAAATTGTAGAGTTGGGTATAGTCATTACTTAGCCAAGTTTCGTTAAAATGATGAATGATAATTTAGTACCTAGTGCTGTAAGTAGTGCATTATATCATCAAAATGTTTACCAAGTGACCTGACATTTTGGTTGAAAACTGATAAGCAGGTGCTATTTAGGAGTTTGTTTTTGCAAGATTTGCTGTGTAATACCTGCAATAATGATGATCAATGTGCTGATTTGTGTGGATATGGGACAGAAGATTTCGATCAGGATCAATATCAGTAAGCATATAGATAAAATAATGTCACGATACAATAAGATAAGCAATTACAGGAACAGTTAAATACTAAATCTGCTGTAAATAGAAAGTAATTATAGCAAAACACAACAATACAATAATATAACATACAATAAAAGCTTACAAAGTACTAGATCTACTAAAATAGAGAATAATTATAGCAAACACAACAATAACAATAAGTAACAATAACATAAAAGCTTACAAAGGGCTAGTCTAATAAATAGAGAATAATTATAGCAAACACAA
>WNGS01109845.1:0-10373 GCA_020271785.1 Procambarus virginalis
CACACAGCCTATCAACATCACAGCAACGAACGTATCCGTCTTACCAAGTATTTGTATATTACAATAGTGCACTTTTAATATCAAAGGGTATTGGCAGTTATGATATATGAACAACACCAACACCATGTACGTGTACCCCATTTTTACAGCCCTCACATTCCATGTTATACCTGTATTGATATGCTTAGGGAAATGTACTAACTCCTTGCATCCCAAACAGGTAAATTGTGACTTGGAACAGCAAGTAGCTGAGCAGTAGAACTATGCACATGTACCTAGCTGTTGCCAGCCTTGAAGGCCTCCACAGCCGCCATTGGCACCATGAGGCACAGGGCCACACCCACATAGATGCTAACATGACACAGCCTTAGCGGGCCCTTACTACAGGCTCAGATAAGGCCATTCTAGTTATTGTAGTAGTAGTATTCATAACTAGTAATAATTGTTGAAATAATAGTAGATTAGACCACCATATGTGGTATGATAAAATAATACAATTAAACTTAGGTAAACAATTTGTAGTTTAAGAAGGAGCCATTACAAAGTGGTTTAAGCTACAAATTGTCCCCCCCAATTTGTGTGAGAATAATTTCAGGCAGTTTTAACAAGTACATACAGTACACTCAATTTCTTACCTACTAAGAAAAAATAAGATAAACTATATTTATTGAAGTCAATTAAAAGGAGATATACTGCCTGGAGTTTTTACCACAATAGTCACGGTCATAGTCACGGCCATAGTCACGGCCATAGTCACGGCCATAGTCACGACCATAGATACGGTCATAGTCACGGCCATAGTCACGGCCATAGTCACAGCCATAGTCACGGCCATAGTCACGGCCACAGTCACGGCCTTAGTCACGGTCATGGTCACTGCCATGATCACGGCCATAGTCATGGCCATAGTCACGGCCATAGTCACGGTCATAGTCACGGTCATAGCCATGGCCATAGTCACAGCCATAGTCACGGCCATAGTCACGGCCTTAGTCACGGTCATGGTCACGGCCATGGTCACGGCCATAGTCACGGCCATAGTCACGGTCATAGTCACGGTCATAGTCATGGCCATAGTCATGGCCATAGTCACGGCCATAGTCACGGTCATAGTCACGACCACAGTCACGGCCATAGTCACGGCCATAGTCACGACCATAGTCACAACCATAGTCACGACCACAGTCACGACCACAGTCACGACCATAGTCACGACCATAGTCACGACCATAGTCACGGCCATAGTCACGACCATAGTCACGACCACAGTCACGACCATAGTCACGACCATAGTCACGACCATAGTTATCCGACCATACGGATATTACCACAAACTCGGAAGACTTTGAAAGAGAAATTGACAATATGCCCATGCACTCAGCCCCTGGGCCTGACTCATGGAATTCAATATTCATAAAGAAATGTAAAGTACCAGTAGCGAGAGCACTCAGCGTAATATGGAGAAAAAGCCTGGATACAGGGGAGATACCAGCAGCACTTAAATCTGCAGATATAGCTCCGTTGCACAAGGGGGGGAGTAAAGCCTTGGCAAAAAAATTATAGGCCAGTTGCACTAACATCACACATAATAAAAGTGTTTGAAAGAGTGATTAGGAATCAAATTTCTAGTTTTATGGAAAACAATGAATTGCACAATCCAGGACAACATGGATTTAGAGCGGGAAGATCCTGTCTGTCACAGTTACTCAACCACTATGACAAAATCACAGAAGCCCTAGAAGAAAAGCAAAATGCAGATGTTGTATACACAGACTTTGCAAAGGCTTTCGACAAATGTGACCATGGGGTGATAGCTCACAAAATGAGGTCAATGGGAATAACTGGAAAAGTAGGACGCTGGATACTCAATTTCCTGTCGAACAGAACACAAAGAGTAACAGTCAATCAGATAAAATCGAGTCCAAGCGATGTTAAAAGCTCTGTACCTCAAGGTACAGTCCTTGCACCGCTACTGTTCCTTATTCTCATATCTGATATATACAAAAATACACGTCACAGCTTCGTGTCATCCTTCGCAGATGACACAAAAATCAGCATGAAAATTACCTCTGCTGAAGACATTGAAAAACTACAAACAGATGTCAACAAAGTATTCGATTGGGCAGCAGAAAATAATATGATGTTTAACAGTGATAAATTTCAGGTACTCAGGTACGGCAAAAATGAGGATCTGAAACAGAATACAGGGTACAAAACACAAACAAATCTTCCCATAGTAGAAAAACAGCATGTCAAGGATTTGGGAATAATGATGTCCGAAGATCTAACGTTTAGGGAGCATAACCAAGCAAATATCGCATCAGCCAGAAAAATGATCGGATGGATTACGAGAACTTTCAAATCCAGGGATCCCATCACAATGGTTGTACTCTTCAAGTCACTTGTGTTGTCCCGTCTCGAATACTGCTCAGTACTCACTTCCCCCTTCAGAGCAGGAGAGATTGCTGAAATAGAGGGAATACAGAGAACATATACGGCACGCATAGACGAGATAAAACACCTAAATTATTGGGATCGTCTCAAAGCTCTCCAAATGTACTCTCTAGAAAGGAGACGAGAGAGATACCAAATAATATACACGTGGAAAATACTGGAGGGCCAGGTCCCAAATCTACACAGTAAAATAACAACGTACTGGAGTGAACGATATGGAAGAAAATGCAAGATTGAACCAGTGAAGAGCAGAGGTGCCATAGGCACAATCAGAGAACACTGTATAAACATCAGAGGTCCGCGGTTGTTCAACGTCCTCCCAGCGACTATAAGAAATATTGCCGGAACAACCGTGGACATCTTCAAGAGAAAACTGGACTGTTTCCTAAGAGAAGTCCCGGATCAGCCGGGCTGTGGTGGGTATGTGGCTCTGCGGGCCGCTCCAAGCAACAGCCTGGTGGATCAAACTCTCACAAGTCGAGCCTGGCCTCGGGCCGGGCTTGGGGAGTAGAAGAACTCCCAGAACCCCATCAACCAGGTATCAACCAGGTAACCAGGTATAGTCACGACCACAGTCACGACCATAGTCACGACCATAGTCACGACCATAGTCACGACCATAGTCACGACCATAGTCACGACCACAGTCACGGCCATAGTCACGACCATAGTCACGACCACAGTCACGACCATATTCATGACCACAGTCACGACCATAGTCACGACCACAGTCACGACCATAGTCACGACCATAGTCACGACCACAGTCACGACCATAGTCACGACCGCAGTCACGGCCATAGTCACGACCATAGTCACGACCATAGAAACGACCATAGTCACGACCATAGTCACGACCATAGTCATGGCCTTAGTCACGGCCATAGAAACGACCACAGTCACGACCATAGTCACGACCACAGTCACGGCCATAGTCACGACCATAGTCACGGCCATAGTCACGGTCATAGTCACGACCATAGTCACGACCATAGTCACGACCATAGTCACGACCACAGTCACGGCCACAGTCACGACCATAGTCACGACCATAGTCACGGCCTTAGTCACGACCATAGTCACGACCATAGTCACGAACACAGTCACGACCATAGTCACGACCATAGTCACGGCCATAGTCACGACTACAGTCACGACCACAGTCACAGTCATAGTCACGGTCATAGTCACGGCCATAGTCACAGTCATAGTCACGGTCATAGTCACGGCCATAGTCACGACCATAGTCACGGTCATAGTCACGGTCATAGTCACGGCCATAGTCACGGCCATAGTCACGGTCATAGTCACGACCACAGTCACGGCTATAGTCACGGTCATAGTCACGACCATAGTCACGACCATAGTCACGACCATAGTTACGACCATAGTCACGACCACAGTCACGACCATAGTCACGACCATAGTCACGACCATAGTCACGACCATAGTCACGACCACAGTCACGACCATAGTCACGACCATAGTCACGCCCATAGTCACTGTTACGTACCTCTATAAGCTACGTAATTAAATACATTTAATTTGTACTTATACATTAATTTGTACTTATATAAATATGTCTTATTTTATCTGATTATATGTACATCTAAATATTTCTTACTTATATGTAAGATATGTGTGCCTGATTTATATGTTGAATTAAGCCTAACTTTTCCACCCGTGGGAACGAGTAATGGTCCTTTGTCTGTTCACGGTTGATTTCGTGGGAAAGTGGTTTTATCTATGATCATCAGTTAGAATCACTGATGGGAATTCTGTAAGTGTTGAACATTGAGAGGCAACATTCCGTGAGAAACTTTTAGCCCTGATGTTGGGGGAGCGTTGCCTAATATTTCCTTTTGTTATTTATTTTAATTACTGCATGTATTAATAATTACAGCATTTTTGTTATGCATGTTATTCTAACCATTTACTAAGTTACTTTAAGATTACTCTTGTCACATTATTTTGCTCCATGTAAGTTTAATTAAATAATGTTAGTTTGGCAATTTTCCGCGGGCAGAAGTAATGTTATTCACTCCCGCAGTTTTTGTAGTCAGTAACTCGACTGGGGCAGGAGAGCTAACATCTGTAAAAGATAAGTCTGTTATATATATTTGTTTTGCCATACATAATTTTTATAAGGGAGACAATTCTTGTGATTATTTTATATATCATTTTGTCCATCTGTGTTTATAATTCATACTACTGATTATATTGTTAAAATATATATATTAATATTTTATATGAATATTTCTTAGTCCTAAGGAATAAATACTTTAATAAATATTGCTTGTGCCAATCATGTGGTTACACTGGTGACCCGCTCTAATTACAGCAATTCTATGGCCCTAGGCAAACAGTTCTTTAATGCTGTACAGGGTTACGAGCCGTAGCGAACGATCTGGTTACATAGTTATGGGGGCCTGTGCCGGGAAATATTTTTCCCACTTAAACTTAACTGTGCTAATCTAACCTTGCCTTCCTAGGTACCAGTGTCTTGTGTGTTTTCTGCTATTAACTATTCCATGTGCCATGCAAGCCTTCCTGTGTGTCAAGTAACAACGTTTCACGATTTTGAGGTAAGTCATCCTATAACTTTTGTTTGTGCAGTGAGGCCAAGCGAATTTTCAGTGTGGTGAAAATTTTACAGTGAAGTGAAGTGCAGTGCCAGTGTGTTTATTATTATTGTTGTGAATCAAGTGCCAAGTGTTAATCACGATGGAGGATCAAGTGTTGTCGCTGTTGACTAACCCAAACTTTGAGGGAATTAAAAGCCTAACAAAGTCGGCGTTAGTAAATATGGCCAGTAAGCTAGAATTAAACGCCAGAAATAGCATGACTAAGGCACAAATTCTGAGAGTCATAGTGACACATTTTGTTGAGAACCAAGAATTAGGAGAAGAATGTCTGGAGGAAGTTAGAGAAGAGTCAAGTGATCAAATTGCTTTAAGGCGTCTTGAGTTAGATGCACAAGTAACGTATGCTAAACTTGAGGCTCAAGAAAAAGCAAACGAATGTGCAAGGCAACAAAATTATTAGAGATTGAGGCTCAAAAGCAACAGACATTATTAGAGCTTGAGACTAAACGTTTAGAAGTTGAGGCACAAAACAGAGAGTTTTAATTGAGTTGCAACTGGAAGCAACCCGGAAGCAACAAGCCGAAGAACACACTAAACAATTAGAGATTCAACAACAGATGGCTGACACTAATCTCAGGCTTGAAACACAGCGTATGGCAGCTGGGCATGGAAATTCTAGTAATGTTTCAATTAATAATGATAATAATCCCATAAGGATGAGTAAATATATTGAATTACCCAAGTTTAATGAGGAGGATCCTGAGGTTTTCTTTGCACATTTTAATAAGATTGCCATCAGTATGAACTGGCCAAGGGATCAATGGGTAGCAATTATGCAGTCTCAATTTAAGGGGCGTAGTCAGGAGGTTTTTACATCCCTACCTGACGCTCATAGTTTTGATTATGAATATGTAAAGAAAAGCATCTTAAATGCTTATCAATTAAATCCAGAGGCACACAGGCAAAAATTTAGAAACCTAAGGAGGGTAAGTGATCAGACAATAGCTGATTTTACTCGTCAAAAGACGAAATATTGCACCAGATGGTTAAAGTCTCTTTCAGTCACAGAGTTTGATGCTTTAAAGAATCTTCTTATCATGGAAGAAGTATTGTCTTGTCTCCCTGACCAATTATCTACTTATATGGCAGAACAAAAGAATGTAACAGACATTTATGAGCTGTCAAAGCTCGCTGATGAGCATGAGTTGTTGACTAAGGCCCAGTTTACGGCCACTTCACCTAAGTTTAATCGTAAAGTAAATCATAATGCTCACAGAACTCCTTATCAGAATCCCTCCAGTCCTAATGCTCCAGTTACTCCCATGAGCTCTTTTCTTACAAAACCTAATCCTGCTACTTCATTGTCAGGAATGTCAAATATTAATAAGATTAATTCTAAACCTACAGTTGGTTCTACAGGTGTGTCCACTGTAAGGTCCTGTTCCCATTGTAAGAAAAAAGGCCATGGAATTAATTCCTGTTTTATCTTGCACCCTGAGTTACGACCAACTGGTCTCATTTATTGTAGAGGTGTGCAAAATAAATTTACTAATAAACATGTAACTGTAAACCCCAATTGGGTGAAACAGTATTCACCATATATGTCTTCAGGTGAAGTTTTGTGTGTTGATGGAAAGTGGAAGCCGGTGAATATTCTTCGTGATACTGGTGCTTCCCAAACCTTAATCTCATCTAGTATACTCTCTAATGTTGAAAAGAGAGATACTGGAAAATTTGTTGTTCTTCAGAGTGTTGCAGGATGTCAAACTGTACCTCTGATAGATGTTACTTTAAGATCCACCATTGCTCTTAGTTTATGCACTGTGGGTGTTTGTACACAGTTGCCCATCCCAGGTGTGGATGTTATATTGGGTAATGATGTGGCCATAAATCATGTTGTGGGTGAGAATGATCCCCGTTTGTGTAAACAGCCAGTTGCGGATCATGTTTATCCTGCCTGTGCTGAAGTTAGTTCTATGAATGAACCTGTTGTAGTAGATGGTGTTGTCCATCCTACCTGTGCTGATGTCAGTACTATTATAAATCCAGTTGTCAGTTCTGTTGTTACTCAAGCATTTGTTCCAGTAACCAGTACCCCTTCAGTGGAGAAGTGGGATGTGGTTGTTCCAGATTCCTGTGTGGCCGATTTAGTTGTTGAGAGTAAGCCTGATGCTATGACTCTGCTTTATTCCAATAAATTGGGAAAGGATGTCCATGTACCAGTGTCTTGCCCGCTCACTACGAACGTTGTGCCAGGAGTTGAGAGAAACTTAAAAGCCACGACTCTGTTGTATTCTAGCCAAGTGAATGGTTTAAGACAAGATGTCGGGTTGGCAGAAGTATTCCCGCTCACTCCAAGTTTAGAATCAGTTGTCGAGAGTAAGTCTGTTGTAGAGGCCCCGCCTCACCCTAGTCAAGTTGATAGTATAGGGGAGGAGGTCAAATTACCTGTTACTTGCCCGCTCGCTTCAGATTCCTTTAATTTATGTGCATTGAGTAGAACTGACCCTAAGATTTCAGAGAGAAGCAAGGAGACAGTCTGTACTGTAGATCCAGTTCTGGAGAGTGTGGGAAATCAGCCCGAGGATCAGTTTCTGTCGAGTAGATGGAGACCCATTGAGCCTCCCTCTTCAGTTGTCTGTGAGGCTGTGACCCCACTTAGTAGTTTTATTGATTGTGAGCAGACAGTACTCCAAGCAGCTCCAGATGTCATGGGAGGAACTTTTGGTAAAACCATTGAGAGTAGTAAAGTATCATTCGGATCTAAGTTGCAGAGAGTTGTGAGTTGTGATTTTTATTCCATGTGGAGTAAGTATTTCTCATTGTGTAAATTGAGTCAGAGTGTGTGTAGAATGTTGAAATCTACTTTTATTCTGCAGGAGCCATTCTCTTGTGAAGTAATGGACTGTGGGACATCTTTGTCCAGCCTTGTGGTTGAGCAGAGAGAGTTTACTCAAGTAGGTTGTGCATCCAGTTGTTCTGAGGAAGTGGTGAGTTATGCTAGAGCAGTGTCTCTATATTCAGATCCAGTTTATTTTGATGCAAGAGTAGTGAACAACGTGTATGTTCCACTCAAGTGTGGGGTTGACTTTCAGAGTCATATTGGTGGTAAAGGATTTAATCATACTTGGGAGCAGGTGTTTGAGGCTCCAGGTGTGTATTTCAAGTTGGGGGATAAGGTTATCCTAGATTGTGTTAATAACTGTGAAGGGTTACAGATTGTCCTTGGGTGTTTCCCAGGTAATCTGCTGTGCGTCTTCAAGATGTTAAGACCCTTAAACCTCTTGGTTGATTGTTTGTCATCAGACGTAAATCACTTGGAAGTGATGGTGAGGGTTGTCAAGTTTTCGGCATGTTCTTGTTAGTCTTTTGGAAGACTAGATGGTTGATGAAAGTGTGTGTTGTGTTCAAGTTCACCCTCAGCAATTGTGAACTTGTCTTCAGAGTCATGATTGAGATATGGTGCCTAGGCATATGCCAGTGCAAGGTAGTCTTTGCACTTATCTTTGGTTGTATTTCTTGGTTTCAAGGCCAAAGGTTTGCTAAGTCGGGGTGTTGTGTTGCTGAAGGTTCTATGAATGGGGAAATATTATACATAATTGTGAAGTTTAATGCTAATTTCTCTAATTTTAGTATCCATTGGGCGAGAGTATGTGTCCCACAGAGGATCAAGAGTGATGAGGAGCAGATGCTTTTGTCAGAGCATTCCCAGGAGAAGTCCCACATCTACTTTACATCCAGTCAGCTTCAATCAAGCAGTTCAGCTCATGGAAAATGGAGTCTGTCTTGGAAAATTCCACCATGTAGAAAATGGATCATATTGAAATATGAGACTGATCTCGGAGAAATAGTAGAAAAAGATGTAGAGAATAATTGCGGTGATGTCTGTGTGAAAGCAGCTACCTTTATTGACAATTCTATTCATGCTGATGATAATGTTGTTGATATGTGTGTGAAATATGAACTGAAACAAAGTGAAATAAATGAGATAGTACCCTGGAGAGATAAATTTGCATACTCCAGTGAAACATTTGTAGACAATAGTCATAAGACTGAAATTTCTAAGTTTCATGTAAGAATATATTTGGAGTGTTTTCATTTTTGTCCAGGAATGTATCCTTATTGCTTTTATATGTTTGGTGAAATTAATACCATAAATCAAGTGTCACATGATTTTTCTTTAAGAAAAAATGCCATTGATCTTCAATCCATTGCATTTTTTTTCTTGGAGGTGGAAGTGTTACGTACCTCTATAAGCTACGTAATTAAATACATTTAATTTGTACTTATACATTAATTTGTACTTATATAAATATGTCTTATTTTATCTGATTATATGTACATCTAAATATTTCTTACTTATATGTAAGATATGTGTGCCTGATTAAGCCTAACTTTTCCACCCGTGGGAACGAGTAATGGTCCTTTGTCTGTTCACGGTTGATTTCGTGGGAAAGTGGTTTTATCTATGATCATCAGTTAGAATCACTGATGGGAATTCTGTAAGTGTTGAACATTGAGAGGCAACATTCCGTGAGAAACTTTTAGCCCTGATGTTGGGGGAGCGTTGCCTAATATTTCCTTTTGTTATATTATTTTAATTACTGCATGTATTAATAATTACAGCATTTTTGTTATGCATGTTATTCTAACCATTTACTAAGTTACTTTAAGATTACTCTTGTCACATTATTTTGCTCCATGTAAGTTTAATTAAATAATGTTAGTTTGGCAATTTTTCCGCGGGCAGAAGTAATGTTATTCACTCCCGCAGTTTTTGTAGTCAGTAACTCGACGGGGGCAGGAGAGCTAACATCTGTAAAAGATAAGTCTGTTATATATATTTGTTTTGCCATACATAATTTTTATAAGGGAGACAATTCTTGTGATTATTTTATATATCATTTTGTCCATCTGTGTTTATAATTCATACTACTGATTATATTGTTAAAATATATATATTAATATTTTATATGAATATTTCTTAGTCCTAAGGAATAAATACTTTAATAAATTTATTATTGCTTGTGCCAATCATGTGATCACACTGGTGACCCACTATATATTACAGCAATTCTATGGCCCTAGGCAAACAGTTCTTTAATGCTGTACAGGGTTATGAGCCGGATGTACGATCTGGTTACAAGTATCACTTAAGTTCTGATGAGCCAACAAATTTGCCATTAATAATATGATACTGGATCACCTTGCTGATGAAGTATTATAGATTCTTCTACTCATGAACAGTACATTATTTTAGATAAGGATGACTTGAGAGCGATAAAGCTCAAATTGGAACTTGCCCAGATCGAGCTACAGCAACAACAAGAAGCA
>WNGS01109862.1:0-21673 GCA_020271785.1 Procambarus virginalis
GAACCCAGTAAATGTGTTTGTGCGCTACGTTTTATGCAGTAGATGCCACAGGTGTACATCATTATGCCTTATGTAGAACAATTTCTACCCAATCTGTGACACCTGGAAGAATTCTATGGATTCTACCACGGTACAATATTGCAAAGTACATCAGAAATAAGTGTACTTGCTACTGAGGCAGGCAATAATACCACTCTGCCTACAGCTCAACTTAAGCTAATAGACAAAAATCTAGAGTCAACACTAGAGGTCTCTTTGATCAGGATCACAGAAAACCTTTATCACGCAACAATTAGGAGCAGTTAAAATTAAAACCTGCCAAAAGTGTGAGACTGAACATTTCTGGGTTCTTGACTAATAGTGGACCTCGTGAATACCAAGTAGTCAAGGTATTAGTGAGACTTGGATCTTCTACTAGTCCAATACAGCGGTAGTAGTTGATAAACTGCCTTCAGACCTGCAGGTCACAGGACTAGCTCGCACTGCGAGATATCTTAAACGAAACCGCATGAGGCTAGCAGATTACAAAATAAATTCTGACTGCCTCACAGATGTTGGTATACTTATAGGCGCTGACCATTATTATAAATTTATAACTGGATGCACCAGACAACACGGAATGAATTTGTTGTCATCTGCTGGAGGCAAGTTGCTTACTGGACCGGTGCTTTTCCAACAAAGGGCAGCGTCAACCAACAAACAAGATAACAATGCAATAGTGGCGTGACTAGGCTTGGAACAGTCACCCCTACAGTTCAGAGAAATATCTGAAGATATTGAGTCTGATCCACCTGTACATCGTTTGTGGGATCTAGACACTTTAGGTATTGTCCCTGAACAACCAAGTCCTGATGATATGTGGACTTACCAGCAATATCTGGATACAGTTGTCTATAAAGACAAACAATACTGGGTGAGATTGCCATGGAAGTTGAATCATCCACAACTTCCAGTTAATTATTTCATGGCAGCCTCTCAATTACAGTCACAATTAATGCGGCTGAAAAAACAGCCAGATAAATTAAATATGTACCATCAATTAATTCAGCAACAACTCAACAGTAAATTTATTGAAGTTGTTGATAATGATGACCGAAAAACAGGTCACTATTTACCCCATCACGCTGTGTTGAAAGATTCATTGACAACACCAATACGTATTGTTTTCAACTGTAGTGCCAAAGTGAAGGCAAGCAGCGTGTCTTTGAATGAATGTCTCCAAACGGGACCTAGCCTAACACAAAGGCTACATGATGTACTGTTACGATTCCGTACTGGTATTTTTGCTTATACTGCTGATATCAGTAAAGCTTTCCTTAGAGTAGGATTGCAAGAGGAGGATCGTAATTACACCAAATTTCTCTGGATTAAAGATCCCCAGGCTCCTGACAGTGAGGTCATAACCTATCGGTTTGCCTCGGTGCTTTTCGGAGCGACTTCCTCGCCGTTTCTACTGCAAGCCACATTAGATACACATTTGAAGAAGTCAAATAGCCCTTATAAGGCAGAGATCAGTGACAACTTGTATGTCGATAATTTCCAGGGAACAACTAATGATAAATCTAAATTGGTAGAAATTTACCATGAGGCTAACCGTGAGTTAATAGGAGCCAATATGCCACTACAATCATGGGCCTCAAACAATAAATCATTAAACCAGATAATCGAGAAAGAATTTCCAGGTTATCAGGTGCCTAATCAATTAAAAGTTCTGGGTGTGGAATGGAACACTGGTACTGACGAGATGAATATCAAGTCAGTACAAACCAATAATTCATCCCTTACCATGAGAAAATTACTCTCATATGTCAGTCAACCATTTGACCCTTAGGCTTACTTAGTCCTATATTAATAAGGGGCAAACTCCTAATGCAGGAATGCTGGCAGAAACATATGGGATGGGATGATCCGTTGCCAATTGAGTTGCAAGAGAAATGGCAAATACTCGCAGCGGATTTCAATCAATTAGGTGTTTTGAAATTTCCTCGTAATGCTTCAGGACAAAACTTACCTACAAATTTGCACATTTTTTGCGATGCCTCTGGCAAAGCATATGGCGCTGCAGCCTACTTAGTCAATAGTGCACAATCAATTTTACTCACATCTAAAGCGAGAGTTGCTCCAATCAAGAAGAGATCTTTACCTCAAATGGAGTTAACTGCATTGCTAGTGGGAGTAAGATTGGCTCATTGCCTGACCAAGACACTCAATAATATTCACTTTGGTGAGATCGTAGTGTGGTCAGACAATGAGGCAGTCTTACAATGGGTAAGAAATAACAATAATAAAACTCCCTACGTTAGTAATCGCGTTAGGGAAATTCATGAATTATCTGCTGGATATAAATTCAGACATGTCCCCACTAAGGACAATCCTGCAGATTACTTATCAAGAGGTTTAACATTTAAACAGCTAAGTAAGTCTTCGATGTGGTTTAATGGACCTTCATGGCTTGTTAGTGGTCAGTGGCCCAAACAGAAACCACAAGTCATAGTGACCAGTATCACTACTCCCATGAAAGACCCAGAACCTCATCGAGTCTCAGCTATTAATCCTCACAATTATTCTAACTTGAGTAAGTTATTAAGAGTGACAGCACATGTGTTTGATTTTCTTGCCAAGATAGGAATCAAGCATAAGTTTCCCAATCCTATCATCTACTGGATCAAACGTGCACAACAAGAGACATATGGAAGTGAATATGAAAATCTTCCAGATAAATTAACCAAGTCTCTAGGTATCTGGTATGATACCAACACTCATAATATATTAAGGTGTGGAGGACGTTTGCTTCATGCAAAAATTGATTTGGACACAAAGAATCCAATCCTTCTACCACGTCACCACGTTATTACCAAACTTCTAGTTTTACATCACCATCAATATGGTACTTTGCATGGTGGAGTGTTAGACACACTCACCGACCTCAGACAGAAATATTGGCTTCCTCAAGGTCGTCAAACTGTCAAATCAATTATTAAGTCCTGTATAATCTGTCAACGCTACGATGCTCGAGTGTGTCCTTACCCAGGACCACCACCACTCCCTAAAGAGAGGGTAGTTCATCTTCGTCCGTTTGAGACTACTGGTGTTGATTACACAGGAGCCTTGCTTCTCACTGGCAATCCGGATAAGATACCAGTGAAAGCTTATATTTGCCTCTTCACATGTGCTACCACACGAGGCGTACATTTAGAAGTGACTTCTGACATGAGTGCTGAAGCCTTCATCCAAGCTTTTCGTAGATTTGCAGCTCGCAGATCCTGTCCCAAGCTCATGATATCTGATAATGGCTCAAATTTTGTGGCAGGAGAAGCCTGCTTACGAGAGATATGGAATCATCCAGAAGTGCAGTCTGTCATGCAGAGACGACAATGCCACTGGAAATTTATTGCTCCCAGAGCCCCCTGGCAAGGTGGGTTCTACGAACGAATGATAGGGACTGTCAAGAAGTGTTTAAGGAAGACCTTGCATCGACAGAAAATTAGTTACTCAGAACTCCAAACACTCGTCGTGGAAATTGAGGCGCGAGTCAACAATCGCCCATTAACTTATCTATCAGATGATTTCTCACAGAGAGAGCCTCTGAGTCCCTCGCATTTAATACATGGAGGCCTGCTGAGCCCTCTGATACCTTTGGCAGAAGAGGACCCCGTCGATCCTTCCTATGTAACCAGGAGTGACTTAGTACAAAGTTACCAACATCTCTCTAGAGTAATTGAAAGGTGGAATGAGGTGTGGACTCGAGAGTACCTCACCGCTCTACGAGAGTACCACTATGGAGCTTCGAGCCCCTATAATAAAGTACAGCTTAAACCAGGAGACCTAGTATTAGTTGACAGTGATGGACCAAGGTCAGAATGGCCTATAGGCAAAATTGTTGCAATCCACCCAGATCACCAAGGTATCCTGAGAGTAGTACGAGTTTTGTGCAAAGGCACTACTACTCTAAAGACATTAGAGAAGTTGGTACCTCTCGAATTAGCAGAACGAGAGTGTTTATCAGAACCAGCTTCAACAGTTTCCGAGGACAACAATTCTGATCCACCGAGCACACGCCCCACTAGAGCAGCTGCTCAACAATGTAAAAGGAAACTACAAGCCTATTATAGCTCTGACTAAGAGCAAATAATTTTTCATCCAATTTGAGTGATCATGATGATACTGTGTTGTGATGTCTAGTAACCAATCAGCTACAAGTCACAATGACCCAGACATTCACCTCACAGTAGAGTCTCAGTTACTTGAATTGTATGATTCAATCATTAACTTGTGTAAACTATTAATTATGACATTAATTTTTCATGTCTTAAATTCTTGTATGTCCTTGACATTTACGGGACATCCGTTGTGTGTGTACTAACATACTAACATACTAACATACTAACTTCGGGATAGGTACGTCAGTACTCAACATGGCACTGCGACCCGAGTTTTCTCCCCCCGGAGTTATGTTGGAAATTTCCAACACTTATCATCCATTATTATCTTATGATAAATTAATATTAACTTACATTTGCAGTAGCTCTTAACACCACTAACCATAGTGTCAATATAAATTAATCTGAGCATATTGTTGATAATATTACTCCTGATAATGTAAATCAAGAGTTATTAATTAAAATTATTCAGTAACAGTTTTTATTCTGTTACGTTTGAATGCTCTGGAGAAGTATAAATATTATCTCCATTTCTCGCTAGAGATCGTTTATCGAGAATATTATAATTATTAATTCCCTATAATTTCAACCCAGTTCATATTATCGCATTTTCCTCCATAATTACGCGGGAAAGAATAGTTTGTGTTTAATAATTTCCGTGGTGAATGCGAGAGCAGGGAGAGGGAGACGCCATTACGACATCAACAAGGCACGCACGCGAGACAACGTGGTGGAACACGTGGCATTAATTGAGAATTCTTGTCGATAAGAATTACGTCGACACTCAATTAATAAGTGGAATTTACTTGCCAGTGTTCTCTAGTGCCTCAATAGTGAACCCAGCGTCTACAATTACCATCCGGACCGTGAATAAGTGTGCACAGCAGTGAACACTGAGTCCAGCAGACGCTCCTCTCGGCAAACCTTAGTACTCGGTTACGCTCACAGGTTTCTTTCTTGTAGATGCATCTAGTAATTTAGAGCCTTAGTGAGTAGTTTGTCGTTAGGAAGAGAGATTAAATATAATCAAACGTTAGTAATATTTATTACTCAGTTCAGCTTCATGAATATATGAGCACAATTTTGTAGCCTAGTCAATTGCTACTTTATATTTCTTGTATTACAGCGTGTATTTGAGACGCCAACAAGATTGTCATCCATCGTGTTATTTACCTCGAGTCATTTATCTATGGGGATTCTGTGATCACGAGGACGAGTGATGAACTGGCGTTAGAAATCGTCTTACAGCTAAGACCCATTTTTCTTATAAATTTATTCAATTTAATTATTGCTTCTATAATATGAACTTAAATGAATAATTTTGATTACCATATATTTACATATGTTGTAGTTAGATTTACCATAATTCCATGCATAATGAACTAGTGACGAACCACACTGGTTCCTAGATATATATGAATTTCTAGAAATAACCCCCCAATGTTGATATTTGAGGCTTTGACTTTAATTAATAATTACAGTCTTCATTATTTTCAAGTGAATATCCATTGAATGTTTTTCCATAGACACTGGTTCTCTGGTGTCATTCTAATGATCAATTTTATTTGTTTTCCCTCTTTTCTCAAAAGCGGGTGGTCCTTCGATTAATTTTAATATAACAATTAAACAATTTATTTTTCTGAGTTCAAGCCCCAGATACCCAACAGGGAAGAATAGATCTGTAACTGCAGAAGGCCTATTGGCCCATATTTCTTGATGTTTCTGTATTGGAGCGGAGTCTTGAAGTGGGTAGAATATAGTTGTGCGTTAATTGGCTGTTGATTGCTGGTGTTGACTTCTTGATGTGTAGTGCCTCGCAGATGTCAAGCCGCCTGTTGTCGCTGTATCTATCAATGATTTCTGTGTTGTTTGTTAAGATTTCTCTGGTGATGGTTTGGTTGTGGGAATATATATATATATATATATATATATATATATATATATATATATATATATATATATATATATATATATATATATATATATATATATATATATATCTATATATATATATATATATATATATATATATATATATATATATATATATATATATATATATATATATATATATATATATATATATAAATGTTAACCCCATACCCATCCTGTGGGCGGTAGTAGACGATATACTCATCCTGTCAGTGGTAGTTAACCATATACCTATTCCGTGGACGGACTGGACCCTATACTCATGCTGTGGGCGGCAATGGAAGCCATACCCATCTTGTGGGCGGCAATGGAAGCCATACCCATCCTGTGGGTAATTGTGGACCCCATACCCATCCTGTGGGCGGTATAGTGGACGCCTCACACATCCTATGGACGGAAGTAGAACATACACCCATCCAGTGGGAAATAGTGAACCCCTTACTCATCTTGCAGATGATAGTGGCCCCCAAACCCATCCTGTGGGCAGTAGTGAACCCCATACCCATCCTGCAAGGGGTAGTGGACGCCATACACATCCTGTGTGTATTACTGGACCATATACCCAACCTGTAGGCGGTAGTGGACCCCAAACCTATCCTATGGGTAGTTATTGGGCCCAGACCCATTCTACAAGTGGTATGGACCCCTTACCCACCTAACAGGTGGTAGTGGACACTATACCCATCCTACAGTAGTATTAGACACGATGCCATCCTGTTTGCAGTAGTTTACCCCATACACATTCCAACGTAACATCGTTTTCTGTTAACATTCCTACAATACATTCTTTAAAGATTTTTAAAGCACAAACTAGTGTACATAATGTTGATTGGTGAAACACTATTATTCTATGTAATAATTTATAGTGCTTATTATAATTTACTAAGAACAACTAATATTTCTCAAAACAAAACTACGAAACTTCAATAGGATGTAGCTGATCTGTAATATTCTAAGAGCATGGACAATACCAGGTAAATTTCACAGCCCATGTGGGACCTGAAGACTACAATTTTCATTATAAGTGAACCAATCACGACTATTCTGCTGTCTACGGCGATGGACGGGTACTATGAGACGTAAATTGATACGTGAGGAAGGGTTTAGGCCTTGGAAAAAATGTAACTGGGAATATACCACATATGTTCTAATTCATATTCAACATATACATGCTAATAATCAACATATATTCAACATATGAGGATACTACTCAGCTCTTTAACATGCCTAACTACTCGGCAATTCACAACTGTCGTCAAATTCAGAGATGTGGTGGTACTGCTCTTTACTACCACCAAGAACTAACATGCTTAAAAGTAATTGCCCGAAAAGTAATTTGCCCGAAACGCTTTGCGTAATAGTGGCTTTAGGCAGTGTATGTACTAGCTCTATCTATAAATCCATAAATCTTTGTAAAATCTCTTGTATGTATGTACCTTACCTAAATAAACATTTATTATTATAATTAGAACTAGAGACTGCTGTGGGGAGTATATCTTCGCCAGTTTCAGAGTCAAGGGTGCTGAGTCTGTCCTGTCTGTGGGTGCAGTCTATAGAATTCCTAACACTGATGTGTCCGAATTCAACTCAAACCTTAGAAATCTAATACTAGAAAACAGACTGAACAAAAACCGTCTAATTATCGCAGGGGACTTTAATATTGACCTCTGCGAGCCTGATCACCCTACTGCTGTTAGCTTCCTCAACTGTATGAATTCCTGCTTCCTCATACCCCTAATCACTAGACCTACTAGAATCACTGATAGTACTGCCACGACTCTAGATCACATCTGGACCAACATAATCTCTCCGCTTACTTCAGGTATAATCACCGATAGCACTACAGACCATTACCCCACATTTCTCTTCACTAACATTAACAAACCACCTCTAGAGTCAAGGGAGTTAAGCTTTAGGCTGCACAATTGTAGTAAAAGTGTTATTGTATTATTGTACCCGGATGGATGCTCGTTTGACTGTTTTGTTTGGATGCTCGCTTGACTGTTTTGTTGTCAGATCAGCTGTGTCGTGCCTGTGTACAGGTTAGTTTTGTGTTCACTCCTAGTTAATTTCTATTTGTTCTAGCGTTAGTCATGTGTACTTTGCTTATTATATTATATATCTTAAGCACTGTCAGTCTTTATAAGTTTTGTATAATATATGGCTTGTGTATTGCAGGATGTAACTGTACTGTAATTATTTGTTCAATAAAGCCACATGTCTGGCAATGCTTCTCCTTTACCTCAACAATGAAACTGCTATAGACAATTTTATAACTGCTGCTGATAATGTCAACAAGGAGTCCGAGTTAGGTAACATAGGGGACATCAACCTAGCAGTGCAATCTTTTCTTCGAAAAACTCTTAGCCTTTATAACACCCACTGTCCTATGCTTACAAAACAAGTCACAACCAAAAGGCTTAACAATCCTTGGCTTACAAAGGGAATACTTAAATCCATTAATAAAAAACATGACCTTAAGAAGAAGTATAGGTTAGGAACCGTCTCCAAAGAATTACTCTTTATTGCTATCTAAAATAATTAGACGAGCCAAAACTAAATACTACGAAGATAAATTTACCCAAATAAAGAGCAATATTAAAAAAACTTGGAGCACAATTTCACAAATATTGGAATCAAAGAAGATTTTAAATAACAAACCAACACTCCTGTCCAATAACGATGATCAGCTTTCAGCCTCTGACTCTGCAATTGAGTTCAATAGGTTCTTCTCTTCCATTGGGTCATCCCTTGCAAACGATATTCCATCTTCCAGTACTGATGTTAAGGACTATCTTACAGGTAACTATCGACAGTCTCTGTACCTAAAGCCTACTAATTCCACTGACGTCAATGAGATAATCTTTTCCTTTAAAACCAAGTCTAGTGCCCTTGAGGAGATACCAACTTTAATTTACAAAAAAGCCTCCAGATCTTTAGCCCCTGCTATTGCATTGCTCTTCAACAAGTCACTTGAACTCCAAACCTTTCCAGATATTCTAAAAAAAAGCGAGAGTAACCCCTGTCCACAAATGTGGTGATCTCACAGATGTTAACAACTACAGACCCATATCAATCCTGCCTAACTTGTCAAAAATATTTGAGAAACTAATCTACAAGCAGCTTTACTCTTATCTAGCCAAACACAATATACTTAGCTCGTGTCAATATGGCTTCAGACCCAAAAAAGGCACTAACGATGCACTTATTAATATGATTAACTTGATTCATGCAGCTCTTGATGAAAATGAGTTCCCTGTTGGGTTATTTGTGGACCTGCGTAAGGCTTTTGACACTGTCAACCACCAAAACCTTCTTCTTAAATTACATCATTATGGAGTCAGAGGACACTCACTGCAATACCTCAAATCTTACCTTACTGACAGGCTCCAGTATGTTTCTGTGAATAATTCAATTTCTCCCGCCCTACCCATCAACATTGGTGTTCCTCAGGGCAGCATACTTGGCCCTCTTCTCTTTCTAATCTACATTAATGACCTTCCAAATGCCTCCCAACACCTCAAACCAATTCTATTTGCTGACGACACAACCTTCATTTATTCCAGTCCTGACCCCCTTGCTCTAAATGCCACAGTAAATACTAAGCTAAATAAAGTCCATCTTTGGTTAACTGCCAACAAACTCACCCTTAACATTGACTAAACTTTCTTTATTCTGTTTGGCAATAAATCCTCTAATCAAATAAATCTCAAAATAAACAATATCCAAATTTGTAGCAAATTAGATGGCAAATTCCTTGGCGTTCTCATTGACCACAAGCTGAATTTCCAGGGACACATTCTAAATATATCAAAAAAAGTTTCAAAAACTGTTGGCATTCTTTCTAAGACCAGATATTATGTACCCCGCCCTGCCCTGGTGACTCTCTATTACTCCCTCATCTATCCATATCTCAACTATGGTATTTGTGCTTGGGGTCCTACTACCCAAAATCATTTACGTCCTCTAATTTCTCAACACAAAGCTGCTATTAGGACAATATCCAACTCTGGCCCCAGACATCACTCGGTATCCCTACTCAAATCTCTGAATATGTTAGATATTAAGTCACTGCACATTCTCTCATGTGTATTATACATATATAAAATGCTGAACTGTAATGCCAATCCTGACCTCAAAAGCTTCATTGAAGGTTGTAACAGAACCCATGAGCACCACACCAGAAATAAATACAGTTTTGATATTCCAGGAGTATGACTTAATCAAACTAGAAATGCTCTACAAATCAAGGGACCCAGAATGTGGAATGACCTTCCCAACCATGTTAAAGACAGTACCTCTCTCAACCAGTTTAAGATAAAAACGAAGCACTACCTAATAAATTCCCTGTAACCTAGCTTACCCCTCTATTGTCAATCCATCTGTTTTTTTTTTTTATAATGCTGTTTGTTGACCTAATTGTATTTGTGCTGCTTTTTCAGCCAGGTTCCCCCCTTTTTTATCTCTATTTTTATTTGTTCTCAACACATTTTATTCTTTATGCTCAGTTAGTATTAAGCTTTAGTCATTACTGTTTTTCATGCCTGAAACGCTTTGCGTAATAGTGGCTTTAGGCATTGTATGTACTAGCTCTATCTGTAAATCCATCAATCTTTGTAAAAACTCTTGTATGTATGTACCTTACCTAAATAAACATTTATTTATTTATTTATTTATTTATTTATTTATATTGAATTTAAACATTAAGTCATATATGTCCTGTCTTGTGTGAGAGCGGGTTGCTGCAGTACCCTGCATCTTTTTGTGGGTTAGGCCAAAAAGTCTGGGACACCCTGCATCTTTTCGTAGGGTATGCCAAAACTGTCTGGGGCACTATACATCTTTCCATAGCTTATGCCACATGGTCTGGAGCACCCTGCAACTTTCCATAGGGTTTTCCAAAATGTCTGGACCACCCTGCATCTTTCCGTAGGTTATGTTAAAAGGTAGATCTATTTTGAAATTCCCTATCATGATCATTCCAACCAGGCATACTACTTCTATTATTGGTTATAAGATAAATACTCTCTTCCCCTGCCCTATCTAGCACTGAAACGACAGATGTGAAAAAGTCCTTGAGATTGTTCTGATGCAAATTGCACTGAATAATATTGCAAGCAATTGCATCACTTGTGATTTGAGTATTCATTAAGCAGGCATTTAAACTTATCCAGGTCCGCAAGGGTGGCCTTCCTCTGTTTAGATGTGTTCTAGGGAGGTTTATGTTTTCTTTGGCAGCAGCAACTTGTGAGTGAGGTATATTGGAGCTGGCCATGACAGGATGATACCAGGACAGGTTGCCATCACTGATATACTTAAAAGTGTGACCAGTTATATCATCAATAAGAAAATGATCAATATGAGATTTTCAATTCCTATCTCATGACAAAGCTATAGTTAATATTAAATTAATCATTAATAGCAGGATTATATAAATTTTCAGCATTCATGAATGCATTAAACAAATTTAAGTATACATCTTGGCAGGTAAAATCAGTGTTAAAAATCACCTACCACCCATGAGTTCAGCATTATGATACAAATTACTCAATTGATATATTTCTGATCATACATTTCCTTACTCATCTGCACAGTTGATATTGCTTGTGAAACCATGCATATACACACACACACGTAATCAAATACTGCAGAGCACCTTTCAGGCCCCTGACAACTGAGTGGACAGCGCATCGGATTCATAGTCCTGAGGTTCTGGGTTCGATCCTTGGTGGAGGCGGAAACAAATGGGCAGAGTTTCTTTCATCCTGATGTGTCTGTTCACCTAGCAGTAAATATGTACCTGAGACATAGACAGCTGCTACAGGCTGCTTCCTTGGGATTGTGTAACAAAAAAAAGAGGCCTGGTCGAGGACCGGACCGTGGGGACCCATTATCACCACACCAGAAATAAATATCTCTTTGATATCCCCAGAGTTAAACTTAATCTGTGTAAACACTCTATGCAAATAAAGGGACCCAGTTTATGGAACTCACTCCCTATTGAATTGAAAAGCTGTCCAACTTTTACATCATTCAAAATCAATACTAAAAAGTACCTAATTTCATCTTCATAATTTTTCACCTTTTGCCTTAAAATTGCACTGTATCTATTGCTACCCAATCTCCCAACCTTTATGTTCCCAATTTGAACATCTTTACCATTGTGATCATTGCTGTCTTCTTATATGTGCTGCCAATCTGCTGTATGGTGTTTATTAATCTTGTTTATCTGTATCTATTGCTACCCAGTCTCCCAATCTTTATGTACCCAATCTGAACATCTTTACCATTGTGATCATTGCTTTATTATATGTGCTGTCAATCTGCTGTGTGGTGTCAATTAATCTTTTAAATTACCAATCAAGCTGTCAATGTAATCAATCAGAGCTTTAATATAACAATGTGCTTTAATATACTTACAAAGCTCTCTCATCTCATTTTTCTCTTGCAATGAATTTGTTATCATTTATCAATTCTGATAGAAATTACCTAATTAAACTTATCTGTTAGATTAAGGACCTGCCCGAAACGCTGCGTGTACTAGTGGCTTTACAAGATTGTAATACTGTCCTATTCAATGTATTCTCACAAACCCAATGTACTTTCTTGTATATAAATAAATAAATAAATAAATAAATAAATAAATAAATAAATAAATAAATAAATAAATAAATAAATGTAGTTGATACAAGAGAATTTATGGAGTGAGATTATGTTTAGCATGTTTAGGGAGTTAAACAAGTGGGCTGAGTGTTGTCTGAAAGCAGAATTTGATATTATTCTGATAGCAGATTTTTGCTGGGTGATGATAGACTTGAGGTGGTTTGCAGTGGTTGAACCCCATGCACAGATACCATAGTTGAGATAGGGATAGATTAGTGCATAATATAGAGAGATGAGAGCAGAGTTAGATACATAATATCTGATTTTGGAGAGTATACCAACTGTTTTAGAGACTTTCTTTATTATGTGTTGTATGTGGGTACTGAAATTGCGTCTCTTGTCTAGGAATAGGCCAAGAAACTTTCATTGCGTATTGCGTAATAGTGGCTTTAGGCATTGTATGTACTAGCTCTATCTATAAATCGATCAATTTATGTAAAATCTCTTGTATGTATGTACCTTACCTGAATAAACATTTATTTATTTATTTATTTATTTATTGTTTATTACAGTAGGTAGTAGACACTATGCCATCCTGTTTGCAGTAGTTTACCCCATATTCCAACGTAATATCGTTTTCTGTTAACATTCCTACAATACATTCTTTAAAGATTTTTAAAGCACAATCTAGTGTATTATTTATTTATTTATTTATTTATTTATTTATTTATACATATACAAAAAGGTACATTGGGAATGTGGGGATAGATAACATGGTAATTACAATCTTGTAAAGCCACTAGCACGCGCAGCGTTTCGGGCAGGTCCTTAATCTAAAAAATTTTTTTAAGTAGGTAAATACTTGCAAAATTTAAAAAAAGTGAAAAGAGTTACATGGCAAGAAAAAAAATGAAAGAATTGTAGGTACAGTATATTAAAGCACATAGGTAGCTAAGATTGATTGCAATGACAGCTTGAATGGTAGTTGACAAAATTGGTAGCACAATACAGCATATGGCTAGTACATAAAAGAAGACAGCAATGAACACAATGATAAGGTTATTTGGGTTAATTACATAAAAATTAGGAGATTGGGGTAACACTAGGTACAGAGCAAATTAAAGCTCAGTGTAGTAAACTAAGAAGATAAAATTAGGTACTTTTTGGTTTTTCTTTTAAATAAGGCAAAAGTTTCACAATTTTTCAATTCACTAGGGAGTGAGTTCCATAGATTAGGTCCCTTAATTTGCATAGAGTGTTTACACAGATTTAGTTTGACCCTGGGGATATCAAAGAGATATTTATTTCTGGTGTGGTGATAATGGGTCCTATTACATCTGTCCAGGGAGAGTTTCAGAGCATGGTTTGCATTTAAGAACAGGGTTTTGTAAATGTAGTTGACACAAGAGAATGTGTGGAGGGAGTTATTATTTAGCAAGTTTTGGGATTTAAACAAGGGAGCTGAGTGTTGTCTGAAAGCAGAGTTAGTTATTATTCTGATAGCAGATTTTTGCTGGGTGATGATGGGCTTAAGGTGGTTTGCAGTGGTAGACCCCCATGCACAGATACCATAATTAAGATAGGGGTAGATTAGTGCATAATATAGTGAGAGGAGAGCGGAGTTAGGAACATATATAATATCTGATTTTGGAGAGTATCTTCTTGAGGTTATCTTGAGATGATTTCGGGGCTTTTTTAGTGTCCCCGCAGCCCGGTCCTCGACCAGGCCTCCACCCCCAGGAAGCAGCCCGTGACAGCTGACTAACACCCAGGTACCTATTTTACTACTAGGTAACAGGGGCATAGGATTAAATAAACTCTGCCCATTGTTTCTCGCCGGCGCCTGGGATCGAACCCGGGACCACAGGTTCACAAGTCCAGCGTGCTGTCCGCTCGGCCGACCGGCTCCCTCTAATACCAACAGTATACCAACTGTCTTAGAGACTTTCTTAGTTATGTGTTGAATGTGGGTGCTGAAGTTGAGTCTCTTGTCTAGGAATAGGCCAAGAAACTTGCCATCATTTTTATTACTGATGTAAATGTTGTCTATCTGTAGCTGAATTGCATTTGAAGATTTGTTTCCAAATAAGATGTAGTAAGTCTTTTCGATGTTTAATGTTAGTTTGTTAGTTGACATCCATAAGTGGACTTTTTTTAATTCATTATTAACAACATTATTTAGTGTATATGGATTGAGGTCAGAATAGATAAGGGTAGTATCGTCAGCAAACAAAATAGGTTTCAGAATGTTAGCGACATTAGGCAGATCGTTATATATATATATATATAAGAAATAGAAGAGGTCCTAAGATACTGCCCTGCGGCACTCCAACGGTAATTGGTAGAGTGGAAGAAGTTGTATCATTGATGGTTACATATTGGTGTCTGTCACTTAGATAGGATCGGATGTAGTCAATGGCAAGGCCTCGGATTCCATAATGCTGGAGTTTAAGTAAGAGGTAGTTGTGATTAACAGTATCAAAGGCTTTTCTTAGGTCAATAAAGAGTCCAATCGGAAACTCATTTTTGTCAAGGGCTGAATAGATTATGTCAAGGAGACTAATGATTGCATCGTTGGTGCTCTTTTGGGACCGGAAGCCAAACTGGCAGGGGCTGAGTATGTCGAATTTTACAAGGTAGGAATAGAGCTGTTTGTAAATAATTTTTTCAAATATTTTGATAGAATGGGTAGATTTGATATTGGTCTATAATTGTTTATGTCCGCCGGATTGCCTCCTTTATGGACTGGCGTTACTCTTGCTTTTTTGAGGATATCAGGGAAGGTGTGACACTCTATAGATTTGTTGAACAGTAGGGCTATGGGTGGGGCAAGGGCACGGGAGGCGCTCTTGTATACAATGGACGGAATTTCACTGGTGTTCCCTGCTTTGACTTTTAGAGAGTGTATAATGGACACAACATCTGCCGGGCTGATTGGTGAAAGGAGAAGATAGTTTGGATAGCTGCCTGAGAGATATGTGTTAATATGTGTCCAAGTCTGTGGGATTTTACTGGCAAGATTAGCTCCAACCGATGAAAAGAAACTATTAAATTCATTTGCCATTTCTAAATCAGTTGACGGTATATCCCCATCCTTGTAGAGTTTTATTTGGTTATGTGAGTGTTGTTTAGTTCCTAGGATACTAGAGATGGTTTTCCAAGTGCTTTTCATATTGCCTTTAGCTTCACTGAATTTATTCACATAATATGCAAGTTTTGCCTTTCTTATGATACTGGTCAGCATTGATGAGTACCTTTTAGCTACTTCCCTTGAAACTAAGCCAATCCTAAGTTTCTTTTCATATTCATGTTTCTTGTTGATTGAGTTGAGAATGCCACTTGTGAGCCATGGATTGTTTAATCTTTTGTCAGTTACTTGCTTGGTAAGAAGGGACAATGAAGGTTGTAGAGGCTAAGAGTTTTGGACAGGAAGAGGTTAGCTAATGAATTTATATCCTGGGTATCATTGAATTCAGAATCCCAGTTAATATTGTGAAGTGCATCTGTAAGTCTGCCTAAAGCTGATTCATTGTGTAGCCTGAATGAAAGTTTCTTGCTTTTTGGTGGTGTTATGTCCATGTTCGCTATGAGAAAGGTAGGATAGTGGTCAGTTGTTCTGTCGTAGATTATACCAGATACAAGGGGAGCTGTTATGTTTGTCCATATGTAATCCAAGGTAGTGGCTGATGTTTGAGTGACTCGGGTAGGTTTGGTGATTGTGGGGATTAGCATACAGGAGTTCATGCTGTTGAGGAAATAGTCAACTTGAGAGCAATTTTGTTGACCCAGGTCAATATTAAAGTCTCCTCCCAGAACGATGTGGTTTTTGTTGAGATTGTTGTTAATAATAAGATTCCTTAGGTTGTCTGAGAAAGAAGCTATGTTAGTATTCGGAAATCTATAGATGGCTCCAATAGTCATAGAGGATTTAAGGGATTTAATTGTAAACTGAGCAAAAGTATATTCGCAGTAGTCATCTCTGTCACTAATAACACTGTTGCAGATAAATGTATCTCGGTAAAATATAGCTGTGCCACCACCTTTTTTATTAGGCCTACTGTTATAAAAGGTAGTGGGCTTGCTATGGGGGAACTGGTACTATTAAGGGGTAAGGGTAAGTAGAATACAGAGGTATCAAATATGGGAGAACTAAAAGGCCCGGCCCCCAAAATAAAATATTCACAGTAATAAATACTTGCTACTAAACCCGGTTAGTCTAGAGATAGATCATTGTACTCCCACACAGGAACAAGGGATACTCTGTTCAAACTTACTTATTTCTTAACCCCTTAACAACCCCCCATACACAATCACACCAATAACAATATAATACTAACTTTACCACACAATCTTACGTTAAAAGCCTTGGCCCACATAGACAGGATACAAGGTTTTACACTGAAACAAGCTAGGGTAAAGCTCTACTATTGAAACACTTGAAGTTAGAGTCAGCTTAGGGTAGGGGACCACGTGTTTACACTGGGGCCCCCGTTAGCATAACAGGTGAGATAAACACTTAAAAACACTTACTACACCCCAGATATACTACTCTACACATAGAACGATGGGTATGCCAGAAATATAACAAAAATGAGTTATGGAGTACTTAACCAAAATAAGACAGAAATAAAGAACTAAGAGGAAGGAGGAGCACGTCCTAACACCACAGTCAGCCAGCAGAGAAGAGCGAGGGAGTCTCTCCCTCCTCCTCCATGGGCTAATGCTGCCGGCAGACTCTTCAACTAATCATACCGGCGCCCGATACAAAGTTTACTCAGGTTTACTTTACAAATGATTAGACAGTATTAGTAAACATAGTTGGTGCCTATTTATATTTAATAATCAACCCCAAGCTCAGTCTTTAATACTCTTTGAGAAACACGAATAGTTTTACGTCTGGCAGGGAAGATTACAAACAACTTCAGCTCTCGATGCGTTCCCTGCCATATTGTAGTTTAATAAGCTCAATTTTGACCTCTGGTTTCCATCTAAAGAAACCAGGGTCGTAACACTCCTCCCCCCTTCAGAGAAAAAAAAATGTGACTACTAGAATAGTAGTCATATTTTTTTGTAAGAGTATACAGAGAATAAAAAGAAAATCCATGACATAAAACAAAATCAATCAAGACAACAATTTCTCTGCAAAAAAAAAATACAAGGGAATTCTCTGAAAGAAAAAACATACACAAAACCCCCAAAAAAACACAGGGAAGTAAATAAATTGGACACGGAATATTTAATGTCACAGGAGAACCTAAAAAAAAAAAATAACTAAAGCATGACATTTGGTATGGCTTCCTGTGGCTCAGATGAATGTTACTCAGGCAAGCGGTGTGGTGTCTGTATATAGCTGAGATAGTCTTGGTAGTAAGGTTGATGTAAAGTCATTCCTGGTTACTGACTTTAATACTTATAAACGATTACATGATTATGGCTCCCAAGCTTGGCAGGCGTCCTGTGCGCTCTTGTTTACCTCCTCTAGTCGCGTCCAGCCGCCGCACATAGAAAACGGATGGTACCATTTTCTGTGAACATGACAAGCGGGACAGAGCGTCGGCTATCACGTTGAGCCGGCCCGGTAGGTGGATAATAGATAGATTAAAGTCCTGTAGGTACAATGCCCACCTGAGGATGCGTTTATTTTTCTGCTTCATCTGATTCATGAAAACTAATGGGTTATGGTCCGTGTACACTTCCACTATATTACCTGTGAGGTAAACTTCGAACTTTTTGCATGTTAGCACTAGCGCCAACGCCTCTTTTACTATCACTGAATAATTGCGCTGCACCTTGTCAAATTTCACAGAGTAATAATATACTGGGTGTTCCACTTTATCATCCCCAGTTTGCAACAACACTGCACCAGCACCCGAGTCAGCCGCGTCAACTTGAATTTTAAATGGACGGTCGAACCTTGGACTGGCAAGCACTGGGGCGGAAGCTAAGATCAATTTCAAGTTTTTAAATGCCTCTGCACAGTCCGATGACCACTTAAATTTAACGGCCTTCCGCAACAAATCTGTGAGAGGAGTGGCCACACTGGAAAAGTTCTGACAAAAGCGTCGGTAGTACGCACACATACCGATAAATCGTTGAATGTACTTTTTAGACCTGAGCACTGGATAGTCCAGAATGGCACTGATTTTATCTTGCCGAGGTAACACTTTCCCTTGGCCCACTTCATAACCGAGGTACGTCACTGTGCCTTGGCCAAAATGACACTTTTTTGCATTTAAGGTTAGATTTGCATGTTTCAACACTGTGAACAACTGGCGTACTCTAGCTATGTGGTCAGCCCAATTAATATCAAAGAGCACAATATCATCTAAATACGCCCGACAATTTGGCACATTAGCGAGCAAAGAGTTCATTAGCCTCTGGAACGTGGCAGGGGCATTACGCAAGCCGAATGGTAACACTTGATACTCAAACACACCCTCGGGTGTCACAAACGCCGTTAGTTGTTTAGCACGTTCAGTGAGCGGGATTTGATAGTACCCCCTCGAGAGATCGAATTTCGAGACATACGTGGCGTTCCCGATTTCGTCGATACAGTCCTCGAGACGTGGCAACGGATAGGCGTCCACTATGGTCACCTTGTTGAGCTGCCGGTAGTCGGTGCATAATCGCCAGGAGCCGTCTGGTTTGGGAACCAAAAGGCAGGGCGAGCACCAAGAGCCCTGGCTCGGCCTGATGAGGCCGTGCTGGAGCAAGAAGTCGACCTCCTTCCGTACGATGGCCTTTTTTCCGGACTCATTCGATAAGGTTGAAGGCGAATGGGGGTGTAGTCCGTCAACTTGACATCATGGTAAATGGCATCAGTCTGGGTCGGGACCTCCCCGAACAGACTGGAGAATTCGTCAAGCAACGACTGCACCTCGTCACGTTGGGACATCTGCAAATGGGACAGTCCCTCCTCCACAGCATTCACAGAACTAGAATTATTGAGAATGAGATTAGTTGGGTCCCCAGAACAATCATCCCCTCCCTCACTGGAAATGGAAACATTGGTTAGTGCAATGGGCCTGGGGCCCTGGAACTTCTTCAGCCGATTCACGTGTACGAGCATTACCTGTTTACGCTTATCAGAGTGTCTCACTTTGTACGTGAGGTCCCCAGTCTTCTCTGTCACAATGTAGGGGCCCTCGTACATGTGGGACATAGTGCTCCCCAGTCGAGTCTTTAGTACCAGGACAGGGTCACCGAGCTGAAATACCCGCAACTTAGCCTTGGCATCGTTCCGTTCTTTCATATTCTCTTGGGCCATCCCAAGATACTTTAGTGCCGCAGCCTTGCAGTCCTTGAGTCTCTGGTGGTGTTGCGCAAAGAAAGCCGAACCTTCGGTTAACGTTACGTTCCCTAACAGATTCTCCTGTAACATTTGCAAGGGTCCACGAACTTTATGGCCAAAGACTAACTCAAAAGGAGAACAACCCAGTGAACTTTGCAACCCCTCCCTAGCAGCAAACAAAACATACGGCAAGTTCTCGTCCCAGAAGGTATGGGAACTCTCGCACGATGTCTTCAACATCTGCTTCAGAGTTAGATGGAACCGTTCAATGACCCCCTGACTCTGTGGATGGTATGGGCTGGAAACCTTATGAGTTATTCCATGGTCCTTACAAAATTGTTCAAAAATATCAGACTTAAAGTTAGTACCATTGTCAGTCTGCACAACCCGAGGCAGTCCAAAAGTGGAAAAAAATTGCAACATACGAGCAACAACAGTCTTTGCTCGGATGTTCCTTACAGCAAAAGCCTCTGGGTAACGAGTCGTGATACACATCATCGTAATTAGGTAAATATTACCAGACTTAGTTCTAGGTAATGGACCAACACAATCCATTACCACATGAGAAAATGGTTCCTCCGGCACGACAATAGGCTTAAGAGGAGCTTTAGGTGGAGTCTGGTTTGGTTTCCCAACAAGTTGACAAGCAATACATGCATTACAAAATTTTGCCACATCGCTTTTCAGCTTGGGCCAGAAAAAATACTTGCAGATTTTGTGATAGGAAATATTAATGCCTTGATGTCCCCCCATAGGATCATCATGGGCAGCTGACAAAACTCTCTTCCTATAGCAGGTCGGCAACATAACCTGGTGGAATACCTCCCACTCATTTGACAAGGGAGCACTCTGAGGTCTCCATTTTCTCATCAAAATCCGATCATTGTAGTAGTACCCAGTTGCTGCATCTACAATTTCCTCCCTAGAGACGGCTGTCTCGTGACAATCTGCAAGACTGGGATCAGCTTTCTGTAACTCACTCAAGGAGGCGTCCAGGCCTTGGTCAGATGTCATTGGCCGAGGCTCAGCAGTGTTCTCCTCCACCTCCCCACTACTCTCGGTAGGCGGTGGTGGCAGGCTCTCCACAATGTCCTCGGCCCCGTCATCGAGTCTGGCCATGAATGTGTCCGCAAGGTCCACTGGGCTTTCACCACTCGGAAGGTCCCTCGTGTCCTTGGGATTTACCACCTTGGCAAGCACAGGGCTGCCCTTACATTTAAGTCCCATAGACCTAGTCACCACGCACGCAGGGTACACAACATTATCCTCTGCGGCGGGTGGATCCAGGCAAACCTTTGGGGTAGGCAACATAACAGGCAGTCTGGAGTCCCCTACCTTTTCCCCGGCTAAATCATTACCCAATATTACATCAACATTAGGGAAAGGTAGGTACGAAGTGACTCCAACTGTACAAATACCCTTGTGGAAATCAGATTCCAGGGTAACCTTACGGAGGGGTACTGCTCGAGTATCACTAGTGACACCCTCGACCAGTACCACCTCTCCAGTGTCGCGAGTGTTGGCACCTTGCAACGCACTCTCTAAAATTAAAGTCTGGATGGCACCGGTGTCTCGGAAGATCACCACGTCCCTCCAGGAAGAACCCTCAGACAAAAGTAGTCTCCCTTTCGATAAGAATGGGGTAAGCAGGTCTAACCACTGTGGGTTGGAGGTCTTACTCCCTAAC
>WNGS01109866.1:0-15209 GCA_020271785.1 Procambarus virginalis
TCTCAGTAATTGGCATATTTCGGTATAAAAATTCATAATACAAAACTGCGAACATGTGCAGAGACCAGAATTTGGCTCCAAAATATGGCTCAGAGGTCGAATTTGGGATGTTTCGGATATTTTGAAAACTTCAGGGGGGTTTGGGCAAAATGTGACCCATCGCCGCTCTCAGTAATTGGCAAATTATCGGTATAAAATTCGTAATTTCAAACTGCGAATACGTGCAGAGCCAGAATTTGGCTCCAAAATATGGCTTAAGCTTCTAATTTAGGATGTTTGGGATATTTGAAAACTGAAGGGAGTGTTTGTGTTAAATATGATCCATCGCCGCTTTCAGTAATTGGGATATTTTCGGTATAAAAAGTGGTAATTTCAAACTGCGAATACGTGCAGAGAGCCAGAATTTGGCTCCAAAACATGGCTCAAGGGTCGAATTTGGGAAGTTTGTGATATATTTTTATACTGCAGGGGGTTTGGGCAAAATGTGACCAACGTCGCTCTCAGTTATTGGCATATTTTCTGTATAAAAATTCGTAATTTCAAACTGCGAATATGTGTAGAGAGCCAGAATTTGGCTCTCAAATATAGCTTAATCTTCGAATTTTGTATGTTGAGATATTTTGAAAACTTCAGGGTGGTTTTGGGCAAAATGTGACCCATCGCCGCTCTCAGTAATTGGCAAATTATCGGTATAAAATTCGTAATTTCAAACTGCGAATACGTGCAGAGCCAGAATTTGGCTCCAAAATATGGCTTAAGCGTCTAATTTAGGATGTTTGGGATATTTTGAAAACTGAAGGGAGTGTTTGTGTTAAATATGATCCATCGCCGCTTTCAGTAATTGGGATATTTTCGGTATAAAAAGTGGTAATTTCAAACTGCGAATACGTGCAGAGAGCCAGAATTTGGCTCCAAAACATGGCTCAAGGGTCGAATTTGGGAAGTTTGTGATATATTTTTATACTGCAGGGGGTTTGGGCAAAATGTGACCTATCGTCGCTCTCAGTTATTGGCATATTTTCTGTATAAAAATTCGTAATTTCAAACTGCGAATATGTGTAGAGAGCCAGAATTTGGCTCTCAAATATAGCTTAATCTTCGAATTTTGTATGTTTGAGATATTTTGAAAACTTCAGGGTGGGTTTGGGGAAAATGTGACCCATCGCCGCGCTCAGTAATTGGTCTATTTTCGGTATAAAATTCGTTATTTCAAAATGCGAATACGTGCAGAGAGCCAGAATTTGGCTCCAAAATATTGCTGAAGCATCGAATTTGGGATGTTTGGGATATTTTGAAAACTGCAGGGAGGGTTTGGGAAAAATGTGATCCATCGCCGTTTTCAGTAATTGGCATATTTTCGGTATAAAAAGTCGTAATTTCAAACTGCGAATACGTTCAGAGAGCCAGAATTTGGCTCCAAAATATGTTTCAAGCGTCGCATTTGGGATGTTTGGGATATTTTGAAAACTGCAGGGAGGGTTTGGGCTAAATGTGATCCATCGCCGCTTTCAGTAGTTGGCATATTTTCGGTATAAAAATCTTAATTAATTTAAAACTGCGAATACGTACAGACAGCCAGAATTTGGCTCCAAAATATGGCTCAATGGTCGAATTTGGGATGTTTGTGATATATTTTAAAACTGCAGGGGGGTTTGGGCAAAATGTGACCCATCGCCGGTCTCAGTAATTGGTATATTTTCGGTATAAAAAGTCGTAATTTCAAACTGCGAATACGTGCAGAGAGCCAGAATTTGGCTCCAAAATATGGCTTAAGCGTCGAATTTGGGAAGTTTGGGATATTTTGAAAACTGCAGGGAGGGTTTGGGCTAAATGTGACCCATCGCCGCTATCAGTAATTGGCATATTTTCGGCATAAATATTAGTAATTTCAAACTGCGAATACGTGCAGAGAGCCAGAATTTGGCTCCAAAATATGGCTCAATCGTCAAATTTGGGATGTTTGTGATATATTTTAAAACTGCTGGCGGGGTTTGGGCAAAATGTGACCCATCACCGCTCTCAGTAATCTACATGCGATAGCAGGGGCTTACTCCCGCCGTTTACCCGTTGGAGCTTTCTCTGTACCAGAACATTGCCGGAGACTGGAGGAGGTCCAACGGGTAAACGGCGGGGGTAAACCCCACTCTCGCATGTAATGAACGAATTCGTTGCCTCCTCCGCATCAGCTCTAATGCGGCTGAAACGTCTTCTCATGACGAAACGTCATGAGTTTCTCTCATGATCAATATATTACTCGCTATTTTAACTAAGTACGATTGCTTGATTGAATATATGTAGTGAATTCGTTCACTACATGCGAGAGCGGGGGGGGGGGCTTACTCCCGCCGTTTACTCTTTGGAGCTTTCTCTGTGCCAGAACATTGCCGGAGACTGGACAAGGTCCCACGGGTAAACGGCGGGAGTAAGCCCCCACTCTCGTATGTAGTGAACGAATTCACTACATATACGATATATATGATGCAAACTCGTATTTAATTGCATATGCACATTAAATACATTATTTTCAATCAACCATTTGTATCTCGGTAAAGTAGCGAGTAGGACATTGATTAGCCGAGAAACCTTGTTTTTATTGCATATTTCGACGTTTCAGCCGCATTAGAGCTGTTTTAGCTCTAATCAGACAAGTTGCCGTTGCCTCCTCCGCATCAGCTCTAATGCGGCTGAAACGTCGAAATATGCAATAAAAACAAGGTTTCTCTCCTAATCAATTTCTTACTCGCTAATTTAACGAGGTACGAATGGTTGATTGAAAATAATGTATTTACTGTGAATTTGCAATTAATTACGCGTATACATCAAATTTGTTGCATATGTAATGAATTAATAACAATAAACTGGCAATCCCTAAAAACGTGGGAAAAACGACGAGATAGTCCATTATTCGTTCAAATCACACAAATCAATGTGTTTTCATTAGAATTAACTAAAATGTTCCAGATTTTCTGTGTATGTTACAGAAAGAAGATGTACTGCAAAAACAGCTCTAATGCGGCTGAAACGACGAAATATGCAATAAGATCAGGGTTTCTCTCCTTGGATACGGATTGTCAGTTTATTGTTAATAATTCATTACATATGCGACAAATCTGATGTATACGCGTAATTGATTTCAAATTCACATTAAATACATTATTTCAATCAACCATTCGTACCTCGTTAAGTTAGCGAGTAAGATATTGATTAGGAGAGAAACCCTGTTTTTATTGCATATTTCGACGTTTCAGCCGCATTAGAGCTGATGCGGAGGAGGCAACGGCAACTTGTCTGATTAGAGCTAAAACAGCTCTAATGCGGCTGAAACGTCGAAATATGCAATAAAAACAAGGTTTCTCTCCTAATCAATTTCTTACTCGCTAATTTAACGAGGTACGAATGGTTGATTGAAAATAATGTATTTACTGTGAATTTGCAATTAATTACGCGTATACATCAAATTTGTTGCATATGTAATGAATTAATAACAATAAACTGGCAATCCTTAAAAAAGTGGGAAAAACGACGAGATAGTCCATTATTCGTTAAAATCACACAAATCAATGTGTTTTCATTAGAATTAACTAAAATGTTCCAGATTTTCTGTGTATGTTACAGAAAGAAGATGTACTGCAAAAACAGCTCTAATGCGGCTGAAACGTCGAAATATGCAATAAAATCAGGGTTTCTTGTGGGGAAAACCTGACTCCAATAACTAATAACTTGTTTTGGGTTCTGAGACCCAGTAACTAATAATTAAATAAATATATATATATACTTCGATAGCTATGAAGGACCACCACTTTTTGAGAAAAAGTGGAAAACAAAGAGACAGTGGAAAAAACTGATCCAAGGAACTAGTGTCCTATTGATCTTGGTAAAAACTGTATTGCTTATATGAATGGAGTCAAATTAACTACACAAAATTGGGGGGTTACATGCTAAAAGATTAATACATCCCTAGCATTATTCTGGTGGTGGTTCTTCACCAGAGTAAATCAAATATGAAAGTAAATAAATGTAGAATATATAATATTGATGGAGGTAAATGCACCTCAATATACTACTGAAATGTTGAACAGCATCAGTAAATCAATGAATTAGTATAATTGATCTCTTTAGGAGATCACTACTGTAACTATGGGGTTATTGCTACTGATGGAAAAATGGACAGCTTAGCTGCGTATTTAGGGAGAAGTGATCGGTTGCTACACTCCACCGACGACGTGTTGCATAGGGTAAATTGTTGCTCAGAACGGTGGGGAAGCCTAGCACCTCGGTTGAAGTCGCCTTGGTACTGAAAGGCAATTACATTGTAGATATCTTCTACATAATAGGTAATTACATTTACATCCTAAATCATGAGGATAACTGTAATAAATTATCAGCTAATGTCTGAATAATTTATATCCAAGCACTATAAATTCTTTCCGAAGAAATAAACTGATAATCATCTAATTTGATGGTAAATTTAATTAAGACACGTACTAGCTTTTGTTGGTTTACATTCGGCCTAACGACTGCTAGCCTAAATGTTAATTGTGGCCACATAATAACAAAAAGGTAAACCTAGCTGCCGAGCCGCGTGTCGTTGATATAGAGACTTGAACAATTCTTCGTCCTCCTGCTGCTGCTTGAAAGACGTTGACTTTGGAGCTGCTCATATAATAGTCTATGACACGGCTATGTTGTACCAGATAACATGGCACCGCTCAACTGATCGTGGGAGCGAAATAAATAGGTCGAAACACAGCTCTGCTACACGCTGTTAATGGCGTCCAAGCCGTGCTCTCGTGTTGAGTCAAGTGACGCTCTGCCGTCTTCCTCCTCTTTCTTATTGCGCATGCGCGGCTCTCGAGCGTAAATGAATATGTATTTATCGCAATTGACTAAGGAAGGAAGAGGTAATAACAAGTATTAATATCACATTAAATTCTTCTGTGATAAAATAGAATTTCTTGTAACATAAATTGGCTTACTAAAAGTTGTGCAGCCAATCGAGGAAATTAAAGTAAAATCATTTGCATCAAAGTAATTTCCTCTAGAATATTTAATATTAATTAAATAAGGGAGCTCCAGTAAGGAATAGTATACTACGAAATCAAACTTAACTATTTTTAGTAAAAGAAATGATAAACTGGACTCTTGTTATAAATTCAACTAAATGTAGAGAAAATTCATGTTACTGCCTGTTGTTCCTCAGACTAGGAAGAATTTGACAATGAATAAATCATGATAATGATTAAATCTATAAGTTAGTAATTTTAGTAACTACTTTGGTTAATTCAAAGGTTGTATAAATACAATGATGTATAAAACTGTTGGTTATTTCCAACATAACTCCGGGGAGAGAAAACTCGGGTCGTAGTTCAGGTATTAGTACTAACGTACACCTGTTTCTCTATCCTGAAGTTATATTCATGGGTTAGTAGGTTAGTACGTACCTAACGAATGTCCCGAATCTGTGGTAGATGACTAAGTCAACAAGGGGACGTAAATAAACATTAAAAATTATTGAATAATTCCTTTGTAAGATACAGAAGGATATTGACAAAATAAATTATGAATAATTGGTTCATTTAAGATTAAGGAGACCTCATCAATACAGTGAGGCTACTGTCCAAGGTCACTGTGACTCGTAACTAATTACTGGACATCAACTCATCACTGCATCAGTATGATCACCTCAAGTTTAAATGATAAGTTATCTACTCTTGAATAGAATCAAAATATTGTTTAAGTTTCTGTTTGCAGTTCTGAGCAGCGACTCTTGTTGGTCTTGTGCTCGGTTGAGTAGAATCATTGTTCTCTGAAACTTGGGTTACAGGTATATCTGTAGAACACTCGTGTTCTGCTAACTCTAAAGGTACTAATTTCTCTAGTGTTTTCAAGGTAGTAGTGCCTCGACACTGAACTTTAACAATTCGTAATATACCATGGCGGTCAGGATGGATATCAACAATTTTACCTATAGGCCAATCTGACCTGGGTCCATCACTGTCTACTAGGACAAGATCACCTGGTTTTAGTTGAACTTTATTGTATGGGCTTGCAGCTCCATAATGATATTCTCTTAAAGCAGTTAAATATTCACGTGTCCAGACCTCATTCCATTTCTCTATTACTCTTGAAAGGTGTCTATAACTCTCCACCAAGTCACTTGCTTTGACACACGAAGGGTCAGCTGGATCCTCGTCTCCTAGAGGTATTAGAGGGCTCAGAAGACCACCATGAATCAAATGAGAGGGGCTTAGGGGTTCTCTTTGAGAGAAATCTTCCGTTAAATAGGTTAGAGGTCTGTTGTTGAATCGTGCTTCAATTTCCACGACAAGGGTCTGTAACTCGGTGAGATTAATTTTCTGTCGGTGTAAGGTTTTTCTTAGGCATTTCTTAACAGTTCCCACCATTCTTTCGTAAAAACCGCCATGCCATGGTGCTCTTGGAGGAATAAATTTCCAATAGCATTGTCTCTGTTTGAGCACAGAGTGTACTTCTGGAGGGTTCCATATTTCTTGTAAGCAAGCTTCTCCTGCCACGAAGTTAGATCCATTATCTGTGATCATTAATTTTGGGCAAGATCTTCGTGCAGCAAATCTGCGAAAGGCTTGCAGAAAGGCTTCTGCACTCATGTCAGAAGTGACTTCTAAATGTACTCCGCGTGTGGTAGCACACGTGAAAAGGCAAATGTAGGCTTTCACTGGAATCTTGTCCGGTGTGCCTGTTAAAATTAGTGCTCCTGTATAGTCGACACCTGTGGTTTCAAAGGGACGAAGGTGAACGACTCGCTCCTTAGGTAGGGGCGGTGGACCTGGATAAGGACACACTCGAGCATCATATCTCTTGCAAATTACACAAGACCTGATTAAAGATTTAACAGTTTGGCGACCTTGGGGAAGCCAAAAACGCTGTCTGATTTCAGTAAGAGTATCTAATACTCCACCATGCAATGTATTATGCTCATGGTAATGTAAAACTATGAGTTTAGTAATGATGTGGTGACGTGGAAGAAGTATAGGATTCTTCGTATCTAAATTTATTTCTGCATGAAGCAGACGTCCGCCGCATCTCAAAATGTTATAATTGTCTGAGTCAAGCCAGATGCCCAGAGACTTACTCAACCTTTCTGGGAGATGTTCATATTCCTTCCCATAAGTCTCTTGTTGAGCTTGTTTGACCCAATATTTGATGGAACTAGGAAATCGATACTTGATCCCCATCTTGTTGATGAAATCAAATACCATTTCTGTAACGCTTAGTAATTTGCTTAAACTGGAATAGCGATGAGGATTGATAGCTAAAGTTCGAGGGGGTTCTGGATCCACAACAGGGATAGTGATATTGGTCACAATGACTTGCGGCTTCTGTTGGGGCCACTGACCACTATATCTCAAACATCCCAAATTCGAAGATTGAGCGATATTTTGGACCCAAACTCTGGCTCTCTGCACGTATTCGCAGTTTGAAATTACGATTTTTTATACCGAAAGTATGCAAATTACTGAAAGCAGCGAGGGATCGCATTTTGCCCAAACCCTGCCTGTAGTTTTCAAAATATCCCAAACATCCCAAATTCGACCCTTGAGCCATATTTTGGAGCCAAATTCTGGCTCTCTGCACTTATTCGCAGTTTGAAATTACTACTTTTATACCGAAAATATGCCAATTACTGAGAGCGGCGATGGGTCACATTTTGCCCAAACCCCCCCTGCAGATTTCAAAATATCCCAAACATCAAAATTCGAATCTTGAGCCATATTTTGGAGCCAAATTCTGGCTCTCTGAACGTATTCGCAGTTTGAAATTACGACTTTTTATTCCGAAAATATGCCAATTACTGGGAGCGGCGATGGGTCACATTTTGCCCAAAACCCCCCTGCAGTTTCAAAATATATCACTAACATCCCAAATTCGACCCTTGAACCATATTTCTGAGCCAAATTATTGCTCTCTGCACGTATTCGCAATTTGAAATTACGAATTTTATACCGAAAATGTGCCAATTACTGAGAGCGGCGATGGGTCACATTTTGCCCAAACCCTCCCTGCAGTTTTCAAAATATCCCAAACATCCCAAATTCGACGATTGAGCCATATTTTGGAGCCAAATTCTGGCTCTCTGCACATATTCGCAGTTTGAAATTACGATTTTTATACCGAAAATATGCATATTACTGAGAGCGGTGATGGGTCACATTTTGCACTAAGTCTCCTGGTGTAAACTTCCTTACTTTACAGTGCCGGTCGTAACGAGTCTTCATCCTCTCCTGGGCTCTCTGTAGGTTGTTGCTGGCAAAGGAATGGACCCTCTCTAGAATGTGTCGGAGATTTTGGAGATACTGGGGCACACTCTGATGCTCACTGAAGGTGTCATCACGTATAGAATCCTTGAAAGCCTTGAGAGGTGTACGGCACTTACGTCCGTAGAGCAGCTCATAAGGAGATACTCCTAGTGACTCGTTGGGAAGACTTCTGAAAATACACATGATGAGATCAATTTGCCTATCCCAATCCTTTGAGGTCTCATTACAGAACTTTTTTAAGAGTGCCTTGATGGTTTGATGACTACGCTCGAGAGAACCCTGTGAAGCAGGATGATAGGGGCTGGACAGTACCTGTTTGATGTTGAACTCCTCCAGAGTCCGTTTGAAGAGATCACTGGTGAAGTTGGTACCACAGTCGCTCTGAATCTCCCTCGGAAATCCATACTGGGTGAAGATTTTCAGTAGATTCTTCACCACTGTAGCAGCTGTAATATTTTTTACTGGAACTGCTATCGGAAATCTGGTGGTAGGACACAGGATGGTTAAGATATATGCGTTGCCTGCACTGGTCCGAGGCAAAGGACCAACGCAGTCGATAATGAGCTTGTGGAACGGTTCCTCAGGCACCTGGATGGGTATCAGTGGTGCTCTGGGAATGGAAACGTTCGGTTTCCCGGCTAACTGACACACGTGGCATAATTTGACATAAGTTTTGATGTTTACCATACCTGGCCAGTAGTAGTCTTGTCGAATACCATGGTAAGTCTTGTTGAACCCATAGTGTGACAAAGCGCCGTGGGCCAAGTGTAGAATCGTGGGCCGCAGGCTGGTGGGAATCACTAGTTGTTCAACGTTTGCCCAATCGTCCTCGTCCTTCAGTTTACTGGGTCTATACCTGCGATAGAGTATTTCGTTCTCCATAAAGAACCCAGGAACACTGTCGGATTGGGTTTCAGCCTGAAAGAATAACGGTGTCAATGTAAGATCATCTCTCTGTAACTTACGGAACTCCACCGCAGTCAGGTTAGGGGGTAGTTTCGAAGGGTCCTGAGGGACAGCGGTAGCAGTAGAGTCGGCTGGCTGTGGACGTGCAGCTTGAGCACGGGTGGTCACCATAACAGGAGGAGAACCTTCATCACTCTCTTGAACCTTTACTGGGAAATGTTCAAAAATCGGGTTATCCACCACAGAGTTGCTTACCTTGGATATGTCCTTGATGATCAGGTTGTTTGGTTGTTGGTCTTCTGCCAAGTCGTTGCCCAGGAGAAGTTGCACTCCAGGCATGGGAAAAGGCTTTTCCCTGACGGCGACTTGGACTTCACCGGTCACGAAGGGACAATCCAGGTAAACTCTTGCAAGGGGGATAAGGAGTTGTAGCAGTAAGGTCAGTGATGAACACAGTCTCTCCTGTGTAGGCGACGTTGGGCACAGCCGATTTCAAGACTATCGATTGTAGAGCCGCTGTGTCCCTCAGGATCTTAAGTCCGAAACGTCCCTCTGAATCTGAACCGTGGGTAGAGATAGTTCCTGGATATAGATGCTTGGTAAAGAGAGAGAGATCATTAGCATGAACACCAACATTCATTACAGGCTTACCGGACTTAGGGTGAGTAGTTTTAGACTTAGGGGGTTCGACGTTACCTTTAGATTGGGACTTACCACATTTGTCAATGGTGTGTCCATATAATCGACAATACCTGCAGTACAGTTGAGAGGTACCTTGATCTGGGCTCGCTTTCTCGTAACTGTACCAAGACTTCTTGCTGGTAGGATCTGGAGTCAGCCGGTGGATGAGGCTGTAAGTGTCAGCTGACTTCGCACACTTCACTAACTCCGTCTCGTCCTTGTCTGCTAAGTATAGGCGGACAGGAGGAGGTACACGTCTCAAAAATTCTTCAACCAGTATGAGGTTGACAAGTTCTGAAAAAGTAGAGACATGTGCTGCCTCCAGCCATTTCATGAAATATCTTTGTTTGGTGTTAGCAAATTCTAAGAAGGTGGTGGTACTTGCCTTGACGTAGTCACGAAACTTTCGTCGATAGCTTTCGGTGGAGAGAAGGTAGGCGTCCAACACAGCTTGTTTCAGGGTGGTGTAGTCGTTTTCCGAAGCCAAAGTGCTGAGTGTGACTGCTGCTCTACCTGTTAAATGTACTCTGAGAAGGGTAGCCCATTGGTCGTCAGGCCAATTAAGTTGAACAGCAAGGGTCTCAAAAGTGGTAAAGAACACATCAACCTCCGTTTCGAGGAACGGGGGCATTAACTTACTTGCATGGGAGATATTGAAACTGGGAGGAAGACTAGCTGCCGCTTGTTGGAGTTGAGCTTGGTGTGCAGCGTCCCTCGCGCGTTCTTGGTCACGACAGTTAAGAGCTGCTTCTGCCTGTCGTTGGTCGTGTTCCCGTTGTATCTCTAGTCGCTGTTGGTATAAGGCCAACTCACGTTCTTGCTGTCCTTTGAGGAGTAGGGCCTCCCTTTCACTTTCTTCCTTCCGGATGGCAACTGCTTCCTTGGCCAGGGCTGCCTCACGCTCCTTGAGGCGGATTTCTCTTTCTTGTTGTTCTTTTCTAATGGCAGCTTCACGCTCTCTGATTGCAGCTTCACGCGTTTGTTCTTCCTTTCTGAGGGCAGCTTCACGCGTTTGTTCTTCCTTTCTGAGGGCAGCTTCACGCTCTCTGCTTGCAGCTGCTTCTTGTTGTTGCTGTAGCTCGATCTTGGCACGTTCCAATTTGAGCTTTATCGCTCTCAAGTCATCTTTATCTGAAATAATGTACTGTTCATGAGTAGAAGAATCTATAATATCTTCCTCAGCAAGGTGATCCAGTATCATATTATTAATGGCAAATTTGTTGGCTCCATCAGGAACTTCTAAGTGATACTCATGTGCAAGAGTTAACAAATCGACCCTCCTAGCGTGACGTAAGGTCCCTATTTCACTTTCTGGATCTGCTTTGAAAGCTTGTAAGCGGAACATGGTGAAAATATAGCAAAACAAAGGAGACGAATATAGTGAGAATATGGTGAGTGTCAGAAACAGGAAACGTGGCAACTGATACCTATCCTGTGGGGAATTATTAATAATTAAAGTTAATTCAAGATGGTAAATGAATAAGGTCGCAGGAAATCTTGTACCTGGTACTCACTATGGGAGGATAAAGGCAAGAAAATCCTACTAATTAGTGAAAACTAAGTTTAAAATACAAGTGAAACACTAAATGGCTTCAAAATAAATGAGGTAGTCCAAAAAATGTAGTCATACCTTGCCAAGTCACTATAGAACATAAGCAATGGTACCCACTGAAATTGAATATGGTATTTACAGAATTAGCGAACTTTTTGCTCAAAATAAAGAACGCCAATTCCCTACCTTTTGGTAAATACCATCAGTCTGACCGACGAGTAGGGGTGCGAGTGTCAAATGGTGACGAGAACTATCGGCGAGGTCCCAATTCGCCAATAATAGTTCGTGCTAGAGGATCTAAAGCCCTCTTTTTCCTCCTAGAGTCGGATTGCAGGACTTGGGTGCTATTGACCCGGAGACAGACCACAGTACCAGGGTACCTATGTGATAATCTGTCAAAAAGTGAGAAATATCTGGGGACAAAGATGTTAAACACGGAGGATAACACGGAAGGGGGAGACGACCAATTAAGAGTATGACTGCGGCCTACAGTCACCACGTAATCCAAAGTTGTCTCACTCTCACCATATGCTATTCCCGTAAAGTACAATATACACAGCACCATATAAAATAAAAAATGATTAATGTGAATAATGGAAGCAAGGGAAATAAGAGCCAAGTGTGCTTACCACAATTACCAATACCTGAGTGAAGCATCCCGGACAGGCCCCCATGTGACGGTAACGAGTTGGAAATGGTGGTCGGCAGTCTTCCAACTAGCAGGTGTCAGTGCTGGGCGACATATAATATATAAAAAAAGAAAAGGAAAAAAAAGAAAAAAAAGAATGACTGCGTGATTGGTAATCTGTGGTAAGGTCGGAAATACGAAAGACAATAATAAAAACTGGATTTTAATAACAATAAAAAAACACAAATTGAAACAAATGCAAAATCTTGGCTTACTGGTAAAAATGTCAAGTGGAAAAAAAATACATAAACATGAAAATAGATTACGTTAATGGGGAGGAGAATTGACATACAAAAGTAAATAAAATATGAATGCTGGAATATATGCACTAACTATAAACCTCTATTTGACCACACAAGGTGAGTCACTTAGGAGTTCATAGCTTGCGAGCACACAATATTCTGGCTGGCAGAAACGCAAGGGACTCCAACAATAACTGGCGAGGTCTTGTGATTGGCGAGGAGCCGGAGTGGAGTGTTGGTTGGCGGCCAATGAGGAAGCTGGATGGCCGCAAGTCGCTAGTTAGGCAGTTGAAGGGTTCGGCGCGTCGACCAGGTGCAGCAGGTGCTGGAGTGGGGGAAGGAGGGAGTTGCTGGTACGTGTGGCTATCTTAATATGTACGTTTAGCCACTACAAAACGTATCTTGTATATTGATGAGGACAGGATAAGTCGCAGAAATAGCAGGCTAAATCTCTGATAAGAGATTATCGTCACATCGGTATAAAAATCTTAATTAATTTAAAACTGCGAATACGTACAGACAGCCAGAATTTGGCTCCAAAATATGGCTCAATGGTCGAATTTGGGATGTTTGTGATATATTTTAAAACTGCAGGGGGGTTTGAGCAAAATATGACCCATCGCCGCTCCCAGTAATTGGCATATTTTCGGTATAAAAAGTCGTAATTTCAAACTGCGAATATGTGCAGAGAGCCAGAATTTGGGTCCGAAATATGGCTCAAGCTTCGAATTTGGGATGTTTGGGACATTTTGAAAACTACAGGGTGGGTTTGGGCAAAATGTGACCCCATCGCTGCTCTCAATAATTGGCATATTTTCGGTATAAAAATTCATAATTTCAAACTGCGAATACGTGCAGAGCCAGAATTTGTCTCCAAAATTTGGTTTACATCAACGGGTAAACGGCGGGAGTAAGCCCCCACTCTCACATGTAGTGAACGAATTCACTACATATACGATATATATGATGCAAACTCGTATTTAATTGCAAATACACATTAAATACATTATTTTCAATAATAATGTATTTTCAATAATAATGCAACTTTCTCTGTGCCAGAACATTGCCGGAGACTGGAGGTCCAACGGGTAAACGGCGGGAGTAAGCCCCCCCCGCTCTCGGATGTAGTGAACGAATTCACTACATATAATCAATCAACCATTCGTACGTAGTTTTTGCAGTACATCTTTTTTCTGCAACATACACGAAAAATCTGGAACATTTTAGTTAATTCTAATGAAAACACATTGATTTGTGTGATTTGAACGAAGAAATGACTATCTCGTCGTATTTCCCACGTTTTTAAGGATTGCCAGCTTATTGTTATTAATTCATTACATATGCAACAAATCTGATGTATACGCGTAATTAATTGAAAATTCACATTAAATACATTATTTTCAATCAACCATTCGTACCTCGTTACAATAGAGACTAAGATATTGATTTGGAGAGAAACCCTGTTTTTATTGCATATTTCGATGTTTCAGCCGCATTAGAGCTGATGCAGAGGAGGCAATGGACACTTGTCTGATTACAGCTAAAACAGCTCTAATGCGGCTGAAACGTCGAAATATGCAATAAAAACAAGGTTTCTCTCCTAATCAATATCTTACTCGCTAATTTAACGAAGTACGAATGGTTGATTGAAAATAATGTATTTAATGTGAATTTGCAATTAATTACGCATATACATCAGATTTGTCGCATATGTAATGAATTAATAACAATAAACTGACAATCCGTATCCAAGGAGAGAAACCCTGAGTTTATTGCATATATCGACGTTTCAGCCGCATTAGAGCTGTTTTTGCAGTACATCTTCTTTCTGTAACATACACGGAAAATCTGGAACATTTTAGTTAATTCTAATGAAAACACATTGATTTGTGTGATTTTGAACGAATAATGGGCTATCTCGTCATTTTTCCCACTTTTTTAAGGATTGCAAGTTTATTGTTATTAATTCATTACATATGCAACAAATCTGATGTATACGCGTAATTAATTTCAAATTCACATTAAATACAATATTTTCAATCAACCATTCGTACCTCGTTAAATTAGCGAGTAAGATATTGATTAGGAGAGAAACCTTGTTTTTATTGCATATTTCGACGTTTCAGCCGCATTAGAGTTGTTTTAGCTCTAATCAGACAAGTTGCCGTTGCGTCGTCCGCATCAGCTCTAATGCGGCTGAAACGTCGAAATATGCAATAAAATCAGGGTTTCTCTCCTTGGATACGGATTGTCAGTTTATTGTTATTAATTTATTACATATGCGACAAATCTGATGTATTCGCGTAATTAATTGCAAATTCATAATAAATACATTATTTTCAATCAACCACTCGTACCTCGTTAAAATAGCGAGTAAGATCATGATTAGGAGAGAAACCCTGTTTTTATTGCATATTTCGACGTTTCAGCCGCATTAGAGCTGATGCGGACGAGGCAACGGCAACTTGTCTGATTAGAGCAATTAGAGTTGTTATTGTAATTAATAACAATAAACTGGCAATCCTTAAAAACGTGGGAAAAACGACGAGATAGTCCATTATTCGTTCAAATCACACAAATCAATGTGTTTTCATTAGAATTAACTGAAATGTTCCAGATTTTCCGTGAATGTTACAGAAAGAAGATGTACTGCAAATACAGCTCTAATGCGGCTCAAACGTCGAAATATGCAATAAAATCATGGTTTTTCTCCTTGGATACGGATTGTCAGTTTATTGTTATTAATTCATTACATATGCGTCAAATCTGATGTATACGCGTAATTAATTGCAAATTCACATTAAATACATTATTTCAATCAACCATTCGTTTCTCGTAACAAT
>WNGS01109867.1:0-12916 GCA_020271785.1 Procambarus virginalis
CGGGGCACTCTTGGCGAACCTTCTCGATCTCGTCCAGGCTGAGTTCGCGCGACAGGATGATGCGTGTCACGCCCACCTTTTGCCAGAACTTGACCGCGGAATAGTTCACGGTATTGGCCTGCACCGAAAGGTGGATGGGCACCTCGGGCCACTTTTCTCGCACCATCATGATCAAGCCTGGGTCGGCCATGATCAGGCCGTCGGGCTGCATCGCAATGATGGGCTCGATGTCGCGCATATAGGTGCGCACCTTGTCGTTGTGGGGCAGCAGGTTGCTGGTGACGAAGAGCTTCTTGCCGCGCGCCTTGGCCTCTTGTATGCCCTGCTGCAGTTGTTCGAGCTTGAACTCGTTGTTGCGCGCCCGCAGGCTGTAGCGCGGCTGGCCGGCATACACGGCGTCGGCGCCAAAGTCGTAGGCGGCGCGCATTTTTTCAAGCGAGCCGGCGGGAAGCAGCAGTTCAGGGGAGCGGAGCGTCATGGGGCGCTATTTTGCGCTGTCTGAAACGGGCGCGGGTAAACGCTTGAGCTGGCCGGCGCCTGGCTGTCAACTACGCAGCTTGTTGTGAGATTTACGGTGTCTTCTCTGGGCGTTTCTTCACGTCACCATGTATATCCCGCTCGTATGATCAATTTCAGCTGCCCTACTTGTCGGATGGTCACCCTTGCCTAGTCAAAAGATGCTGCTGTCAACCTCCATCGGTTTGCCCAGGCCCCCTTGCCGAGAGACGAGGCGGTGAAACTCAAAACCGTCTCTCATGCCTTGTTCGTGGGTGTATTGCTCGCGCTCGGGGCCAACTTTGTTTTTCTGGCGCTGATCAAGACGGCGAACGATTCCACGACGCAGGCCGCCGCCACCCGAGAAGAAGCCGTGCGCGCTGTCGACCGGCTGCGGCGCGAAACTGAGCTGCTGCGTCGCCTGGTGCGTGCCTATACCGCGACGGGCAAGTCCAACTACCTGCTCACCTATTACGAGATCGTGGGCATCCACCTGGGCGAGAAGGCTCCGCCCGAGGTGACAGACGCCATTGTTTACTGGGAAGACGTCATCGCCGACCCCAAGAGCCATGCGACCCCGCCCATGGGTGCCCGCAGCACCCTGGTTGGGCGCATGAAGGCGCTGCACCTCTCTACCGACGAGTTGGCCGTGCTGGAGCGCGTGATGGCGGCCACCGCGCAAGTCAAGAGGACCGAGCAGATTGCGTTCGCGGCCACCCAGGGGCTGTATGACGCCAAACGCAAGGTATTCGTGTCAGAGGGCGAGCCGAACCTGGCTTATGCCACTCAGCTGGTGCACAGCCAGGGCTATGAGCGCGACGGCGCCGCGCTGACCCGCGCCATGTCTGATCTGGCCCGCATGGTCAACATCCGCACCGAGACCGCCGTGCTGCAAGCCTCGGAGCGCGTGCAGCGCTTCATCGCCCTGGCCATGGCGGTGGACGTGGGGCTGGTGCCGGTGCTGTTGTTCGCCCTGGGAGTGGTGCGCCGGCGCATGCTGCTGCCGATCAGCGCGTTGAGCCGCAAGGCCAGCGCCTTTGCGCACGGCGACTACTCGGCGCGCAGCGAGGTGACGACAGGCGGGCTGGACGAAGTCGAGGCGCTCGGGCGCACGCTAGACACGATGGCGCAGTCGATCGAAGACGACCTGGCCGCACGCACACGCACGCAGGCCGATTTGCAGGTGGCGCGCGATCAGGCCGAGGCAGCCACCAAGGCCAAGTCGCTTTTCCTGGCCAATATGAGCCACGAAATCAGGACGCCAATGAACGCCATCATCGGCATGTCCCACTTGACACTGCAGACGCCGCTGACCGTGCAGCAGCAAGACTACCTGGGTAAGGTGTTGGCGGCCTCACAGATCCTGCTGGGGGTGATCAACGACATCCTCGATTTCTCCAAGATCGAAGCCGGGCACCTGACGCTGGAGCGCGCCCCGTTTCGCATCGAAGAAGCAGTAGGCAGCGCCCTGATGCTGCTGCGCCAGAAGGCGCAAGAAAAAGAGGTCGAGTTGCTGTGCGAGTTCGCTCACCCCGATCTGTTGACCGATGCGAGCGTGGTCACAGGCGACAAGCTGCGCCTGGGGCAGATTCTCACCAACCTGCTGTCCAATGCCGTGAAGTTCACCGACAGCGGCTACGTCAAGCTGCGGGTCGGTCTGCAAGAGCGCGAAGGCGCCAGCGCCACGCTGCGCTTTGACATTGTCGACACCGGCATCGGCATGACCGCCGAGCAGATCACGCGGCTGTTTCAAGAGTTCACGCAGGCCGATGACAGCACCACACGCCGCTACGGCGGCACCGGCCTGGGCTTGAGCATCAGCCAGCGCCTGGCCGAGCTGATGGAGGGCGCATCAGCGTGACCAGCGGAATACGGCGCAGGCTCGACCTTCAGCCTGCTCCTGCCGGTCGATATCGTGCCCGGCGTCGGGGTCAACACGGCCACCCGTGCCGGTCGAAGACCTGCGCGTCCTGGTGGTCGACGATCAACCCGAAACCCGCCTCACGCTGGTCGGCCTGCTGCAGGCCATGGGCGTCAGTGCGCCCATGGCCCCGCGCGCCGCCGGCAGCGTTCAGGGCCGGGGCGTCGATGTGGCGTCCAGCGGCGCGCAGGCCATCGAGCTGATCGCGCAGGCTTACCAGGCGGGCCAGCCTTTTGACGTGGTGCTTGCTCGACTGGGTGCTGCCCGATCTGGACGCGCCCTGGTGATGCAGCGCCTGCGCGCCGCCGACCCGAGCGTGCACGTGGTCGTGATCTCCGCCTACGACTGGGACAACCTGCACACCACGGCGCTGCAGGCCGGTGCCAGCAGCTTCTTGTCGAAGCCGCTGCTGCCCAGCGCCTTGCGCGGCCTGCTGGCGCGGCTCACGGGCATTGAGGTGGATGGCGCGGCGGACTCGCTGGGCGGCGAGCGCGCCATCCGGCTCGATGGCCTGCGCCTGCTGCTGGCCGAAGACAACGCGCTCAATCAGCAACTCGCCACCGAGCTGCTCAGTCGCCGCGGTGCCAGCGTCGATGTGTGCGAACAATGGCATCGAGGCCCTTGAGCGCCTACGCATGGCCGGCGCTTCGGGCTACGACGTGGTGCTGATGGACCTGCACATGCCCGTCATGGATGGCTACGAAGCCACCCGCCAGATCCGCGCGGACGCGGCCCTGCACGACGTGCCGATCATTGCGATGACAGCGCACGCCTTGACCGAGGAGCGCGACCGCTGTCTGGCCATTGGGATGCAAGGCCACATCAGCAAGCCGCTCGATCCGCAAAAGCTCTACGCCGCTCTGGAGGCGTATTGCTCTAGCGTGGCCGTCCCGGCCCATCCGGCGCCAGATGCCGAGCGTCCCGCTGTACCGAAGGCGCGAACGTGGCCCATCCACAAGGGGCTGAATACGGCCAAGGCGATCACGCGTCTGGCCGGAGACGCCGATCTCTACGACATGACCCTGAACGGCTTCGTGCGCCATGTCGATGAAACCTTGCCGGCCTTCAAGCAAGCCATGGAGAGCGGCGACTGGCCCACCGTGCAGCGCGAGGCGCACACGCTGCGCGGGCTGGCCGGCACGATCGGTGCAGACGACCTGGCCGACCTGGCGGGCGCGCTTGAATCGGCAGCAAGTCGCGCGACGGCGAGCGCGCGGCTCAGGTCGCCCGACCACTGTGGCAAGACCTGTCTCTGCTGGTTGCAGCCTTGCGCACGCAACTAGATGCTGGCGACGTGCCGGGCCAGCCGCCCGCTCAAGTGGCGGCGTCGTCCGCCTTGCAACCCAGCCACCCTGCGCCGCGGCTTGCGTCGCCAAAGGCTCAACAAGTCATGCAAACCCTGCAGCAGCTGCTTGAAGACTACGACAGCCAGGCCATGGTGGTGTGGCAGGAGCAACGTGCTCTGCTCAAGTCTGTTCTGCCGCCGCTGGTCGTCACCCGGCTGAACAACGCCCTGGAGCGTTGTAACTTTGACGACGCATTGGCCCTGCTCAATGAGGTGGCTCAGCGTGCTGAAGTTTCAACACCCGATGGAACACCCGATTGAACGCCCCGCCCTGACCAGTGCTGAGCGCCTGACGGTGCTCGTGGTTGATGACGCGCCGGCCAATCTGACGCTGCTGGCCGGCTTGCTCAATACCACCTACCGCGTGAAGCTGGCGCCATCAGGCCCTAAAGCGCTCGAACTTGCCCAGCGCTCGCCGCCCGATCTGGTGCTGCTCGACGTCATGATGCCCGACATGGACGGCTACGAAGTCTGCCGCCGGCTCAAGGCCGACGAGCGCACCCGCCACGTCCCTGTGATCTTTCTCACAGCGATGCAGGAGCTCGAAAACGAGGCGCTGGGGTTCGAGGTCGGCGCAGCGGATTTCATCCACAAGCCCATCAGCCCGGCCATCGTGCGGGCGCGCGTCAAGACGCACCTTGAGAACAAGACCTTTCAAGACATGCTGCGCGACCACAACGCGCTGCTCGCCACCCAGCTCGACAAGCGCATGGGGCAGCTAGACCACTTGCGCGAGTCCACGCTTTTCGTGATGATTTCGTTTCGCCGAGTTTCGAGATCAGGAGACCGGCAATCATGTGAAGCGCACGCAAGAATATGTACGTGTGTTGGCCACGTATCTGTGGCAGCAGGGCCGGCACCTTGATGTACTCAACGAGGCGACCATTGCGCTGATTGCCAAGTCGGCACCCTTGCATGATTTGGGCAAGGTGGCGATTTCAGACAACATTCTTCTCAAGCCTGGCAAGCTAACTGCCGAAGAGTTTGAAATCATGAAGACGCAACCCCGTTCACGGCTGGGAGATGCTGCGCCGCGCAGCACAGCGCATGGGCGACGACACTGATTTTCTGTCCTACGCCATGGAGATCGCCCGCTCGCACCATGAAAAATGGGACGGATCGGGCTACCCCGACCAACTGAACGGCCCGGCCATACCGCTGTCGGCGCGCTTGATGGCCGTGGCCGATGTATATGACGCGCTGATCAGCCGCCGGCCCTACAAGCAGCCGCACAGTCACGATTTGGCACGGGACTATCTGCTGCAAGGCTCGGGGCAGCATTTCGATCCGGAAGTGGTGCAGGCGTTTTTGGCCACGCAAGCGCAGTTCATCGAAATCGCCCGTCAGTGGCAAGACTGACCGGCGCGGACACCGCACAGAGCCTTACCAAGCGAAACATCACGAACATCGCCAACCGGGTATGACACAAGTTATGGCATCTCGTCTGATTTCAATGCAGGCCTGCAGAGACTGGCGCAGGGCGTGGTTGCGGTGGTGGCCACGGCGTTTGTCGTCGGGGGTCGGCGCGCAAGACTTCTCGTTCTCGGGCTTCGGCACCTTGGGCTACGCCGTGTCCGACCAGAGCTACACCTATCAGCGCTTCGTCAGCGACCGGGCACCTTCAAGCGCGACAGTCTGGCGGTGCGCAGGTGGACGTGCGGTTCACGCCCGAGTGGTCGGCCACCGCGCAAGGCAAGGTGGCGCCAGCTGTCGACAATGACAGCAAATGGAAGGCCAGCGTCGCCTGGGCCTTGTTTCATGGCGACCGAGCAACGAGGGGTTGCTGCGCGCCGGCAAGGTGCGGCTGCCGCTGTATCTGTTCTCTGAAAACCTCGACGTGGGGCAGAGCTACGACTTCGCTCGCATGCCCACCGAGATGTATTCGATCGCGCCGACGACCGACGTCGCCGGGCTCTACCTCACGCGCAACTGGGCCTTTTCGACCTCTGAGCTGAGTCTGGATGCGTATTCAGGCGGGCCCCGCGTGTGGTGCAGCGGGTGTATTCGCGCGATGTCGGCGTGGAGTTCGCGTCCGTGAGCTCTCGCGCCACCGGCGTCGTGCTGACCTTGCGCAGCGAAGACAGCACCTGGCGCGCCGGGCTGCACCGTGCGGTATCGAAGTTCAGCGACACCCCCGCTCCTGCAACGCTCAGCTACCAGTCGCTTGGCTACCCCGGCCTGGGCTACTACGCACCGGCGACCTACACCGAGAAATTCTCAAACGACGTCTTCACGGTGGGCCTGGACATGGCCTTGTCGCCGCGCTGGCGGGTGATTGCCGAATACGAGCGCGACTTTCAGCACGATCTTGATCAGGGCGCCAATACCTCGGGGGGCTATGTTTCGTTGCTGCGCAAATTCGACAAGCTCACGCCCTACGTAACGTGGTCCAAGCTGAAGAGCCTGGGGCGGCCAGCGCGGGTGCACGAGGGGCTCAACGCCGTGAATATTCCGGCCATACCGCCTTATCTGCCTGCTGAGTATGCGGCGCAGATCAACGTCGGCCAGCGGCGCATTCTCGACAGCATCCGTATTTCGATCAGGAGTCTCTCGCTCTGGGGATGTCCTACACCCTGACGCCGCAAAGCAAACTGAAGCCGAGCTCATGCACACCTGGGTCGGCAAGGGGTCCGTGATGATCGACTCGCCAGCGGGCGGGCCACTTGTCGCGCACGAGGGCATCAGTGTGCTGTCCTTCAGCTACAACTTCGCGTTCTGAGAGGGGCCTGTATGCAGCTCCTCAAACAACTCAGCACAGTGCTCTTGGCACTGTCCATCTGGCCGCCTGGGCCGGGGGAAGTGTCGTGATCATCGGCTACTCAGCGATGCGCAAGCTCGATGCGACCACGGTGCAGCGCATCTACACTGGCAAGGTGGTCGAGATCGACGGCAGCCCCGTGACGCCGCTCAACGCTGCGCCCCTTCAGGCAACGCGAAAGCGCTTTTTGAACGACTACCTGCAACAAGACGAAGAAAAATTTGTCGCCTACTGGACGGTGCGCCGATACGTGGGCAAGGGCACACCGCCGCGCGAGGTAAAAGACACGGCTGCGATGATCGAGCTGGTGGGCAAGACACCGGGGGCCATTGGCTACGTCGATGAAGCCGACGTGACGTCCGGCATGAACGTGCTGTTCAGAAAATGAACTGAGCCAGGCGGCTTCTTCTGTCCGTCAAGAAGGCGGGCCGCCGAGTGAAATAGCAGTACCGATCAACCGCAAACGGTTGACCGCCGGGCACTTTCGCCGGCAGACAACGGAGCCTGCTGCATGGGCCCAATGACACACACAGGAGGCAAGTATGTCGAATGGCTGGGCCCGCATCCTCGTCGCAGAAGACAGCCCCATCAACCGCGAACTCGCGGCGAAGCTCTTGCAGAACGTCGGCCTGGAAGTTGATTTCGCCAGCAACGGCCAGGAGGCCGTCGAGATGGTCAAGGCTGGCGACTACGATCTGATCCTGATGGACATTCAGATGCCGGTCATGGACGGTCTCGAAGCCACCCGCGCCATCCGCGCGCTACCCGGCTTTGCCGGCGCCACCCCATCCTCGCCATCTCGGCCTACGCCGTCGACGAGCGCCGTATCGCCTGCGACGAGGCCGGCATGAACGAAGTGCTAGACAAGCCCGTGCAGGCTGATGAACTCTTCGCCACCATCCTCAAGTGGCTCAAGGGCGGCGAGATCAAGGTGCATTGATCTGCGATGGGCTAAGCCCGCGCAGCGCCACGCAGACCGGTAGGTTGGCGTGAACGCGGTGAACTCCAACAGGGCTGCCAGCGAGACAAGCGTTGGGGTTTGCTTTGCTCACCCCAGGCTACCTCCGGCAGGGCTTCAAGCCGTCTGCGCAAACAACTCCCGCCCGATCAGCATGCGGCGGATTTCGCTGGTGCCGGCGCCGATCTCGTAGAGCTTGGCGTCGCGCCACAGGCGGCCCAAGGGGTAGTCGTTGATGTAGCCGTTGCCGCCGAAGATCTGGATGCCGTCGCCAGCCATGCGGGTGGCCTGCTCGGCCGTCCACAGGATCAAGGCGGCGCAGTCTTTGCGCACGTGGCGGGCGTGGCCCGAACCTTGGGCATCGAGTGCGTCGAGGTTCTTGGCCACCGTGTAGGCCAGCGCGCGCGCCGCCTGCAGCGCGGTGTACATGTCGGCCACCTTGCCCTGAATGAGCTGGAACTCGCCGATGGCCTGGCCGAACTGCTGGCGCTCGTGGATGTAGGGCACCACGTTGTCGAGCACCGCCTGCATGATGCCCAGCGGGCCGCCTGAGAGCACGGCGCGCTCGAAGTCGAGCCCGCTCATGAGCACGCGCACGCCGTTGCCCTCGCCGCCCAGCACGTTCTCGGCTGGCACTTCGCAGTGGTCGAAAAACAGCGGGTAGGTGTTCGAGCCGCGCATGCCCAGTTTGTCGAGGTGCGCGCCCTTGGTGAAGCCGGCAAAGCCTTTCTCGATGATGAAGGCCGTCATGCCCTTGGCGCCGGCCTCGGGCTCGGTCTTGGCATAGACCACCAGCGTGTCGGCATCCCCGCCGTTGGTGATCCACATCTTGCTGCCGTTCAGCACATAGCGGTCGCTTTTTTTGTCGGCGCGCAGCTTCATGCTGACCACGTCGGACCCCGCGTTGGCTCGCTCATCGCCAGCGCCCCGATGTGCTCGCCGCTGATGAGCTTGGGCAGGTATTTGCGCTTTTGCGCTTCGGTGCCGTTGCGGTGGATCTGGTTGACGCACAGATTCGAATGGGCGCCGTAGCTCAGGCCCACCGATGCGCTGGCGCGGCTGATTTCTTCCATCGCCACCATATGGGCCAGATAGCCCATATTCGTGCCGCCGTATGCCTCGGGCACGGTCAGGCCGTGCACGCCCAGGTCGCCCAGCTTCTTCCACATGTCGGCGGGGAAGAAGTTGTCGCGGTCGATGTCGGCGGCGCGCGGCGCCAGCTCTTGCTGAGCGAAGTTGCGCACCGCATCGCGCAGCGCGTCGATGTCTGCACCCAGGAAGTGATTCAGTCCGGGCAGGCTCATGGTGTGTCTCCTCAGATCGTCTCGTGAAACTTCAGTTGTTGGTTTGGGCTGCGGCGCGCTTGGCCAGCAGCGCGTTGGCCACGCGCGATACCGGCTTGCGGCCCAGTGCATTTGAGATGAAGGCGCCCGCGTCGACCAGCCTGTCGAGATCGATGCCGGTTTCGATGCCCAGGCCGTGCAGCAGGTAGACCACGTCTTCGGTCGCCACATTGCCCGTCGCGCCCTTGGCATAGGGGCAGCCTCCGAGGCCGGCTACGCTGGCGTCAAAGGTGTGGACGCCCAGCTCCAGGCTGGCGTAGATGTTGGTCAGCGCCTGGCCGTAGGTGTCGTGAAAGTGGCCGCTCAACTCGGCCAGCGGCACGCGCTGCATGGCGCGCTCCATCACGACCTTGACGCGGCCGGCCGTGCCCACGCCGATGGTGTCGGCAATGCCAATGTGATCAGCGCCGATGCCCAGCATGCGCTGCACGAGATCGTCGACCGCGTCGATGCTGACCTCGCCTTGATACGGGCAGCCCAGCGCGCATGACAGCGCGGCCCGCACCTTGATGCCGGCGGCGTGCGCAGCTTCGACCACGGGCCGAAAGCGCTCGACCGATGCGGCGATCGAGCAATTGATATTGCGCTGGCTGAAGGCTTCAGATGCGGCGGCGAAGATCACCACCTCATCGACACCCGCTTCGAGTGCGCCTTCAAAGCCCTGCATATTCGGCGTCAGCGCGCTGTAGCGCACGCCGCTTTGCCGCTTGATGCCCGCCAGCACCTCAGCGTTGTCCGCCATCTGCGGTACCCACTTGGGCTGACAAAGCTGGTGACTTCGATCTCGCGCAGGCCGGCGGCTTGCAGCCGGTGCACGAGCTCGATCTTGTGGGCGGCGCTCACGGGCTGCGCTTCGTTTTGCAGCCCGTCGCGCGGGCCGACATCAACGAGTTTCACTTGCAGGGGCAGGGTGCTCATGGGGTCTCGCCTATTGGGTCGATGTTTCGATGCGCAGCAACTCGGCGCCTTCGGCTACCTGGTCGCCCACGGCGCACAGCAGCTCGCACACCACGCCGTCAGCCGGCGCCGTCAGGGTGTGTTCCATCTTCATCGCTTCAGTCACAGCCAGGGGTTGGTCTTTCTTGACGGCATCGCCGGCTTGCACAAGAAGTGCCACCACCTTGCCGGGCATCACGGCGCTCAGGCGGCCCGAGCCCGAGCGGCCTTCGCCAGCATGCGCCAGCGGGTCGAGGCACAGCACGCTCGCCGTGCCTTGCGGGGCAAACACGTTGAAGCGCTCGCCGTCACGGTAGACCGCCAGCTTGGCGCGGCGCTCGCCTAGCGTTACGTCAAGCGGTCAGCACCGAGGTTTGTGATTTGCAGCGGCACGGGGTCTTTGCCGACTTGCAGCCGTGTGAGCCGTCGTGCTGATAGCTCAGCACCGCGGCCACGGCGGTGCCATTCACATCGAGCTTCAAATGTCGGCGTGCCACGCCGTGCAAGCGCCAACCCGTGCGCTGCGACCACACATCGGCGCTCGTCAACGCGGCTTCATCGGCCAACAGCTTTGCGGCCACGCCGCAGCGGCCCACTCATGAGGCCAGACGTTCGGCGCAAACCAGCCATTTCCGTTCGCTGTGCGTCGCTTCGATCAACGCGGTGTCACCAGAGTCAGCCTGTGCCGAACGAGGGCGTGGCGACGATGCGGCGCCAAGAACTGCTCACATTGGATCTGCAGGCCGGTGATGCTGCAGAGTCGGCCAGCGCCAGCATCGACGCTAGCGCCAGCGCCCAGCTCGGCGCGTGGCGCCGTGCACGATGAGCTTGGCGATCATCGAGTCGTAGTAAGTCGAGATCTCGTCAGCCTTCCGCGCACGCCGCTGTCTACCGCGCACAGGGCTCGTTGTTGAGGATGGGTGAAGTTCGCTGCCGCTGGCCGAGGCGGTACAAGTCCGGTCAGCTGCCGGTGGCCGGGCACAAAACTGCTTGCGCTGCGGATTCTCGGCGCAGATGCGGGCCTCGATGGCATGGCCTGGATGCGCCAGTGCGTCTTGCTGGCGGCAGCGGCTCGCCGGCGGCGATGCGCAGCTGCCACTCGAACCAAGTTCCGAGCCCGGTGATGCTTCGCGCACACGGTGTGCTCGACCTGCAAGCGCGTGTTTCATCTCCCATAAAAAGAAACTGTTGACCCCCATGCCCCCCGAGGGGGAGGCCGCCACCTTGGGGCTGGCCCGGCGTGTCGGTGTTGACCCCCCATGCCCCTGGGTGGGGAGGGAGGGGGGAGGAGTGGGGGAGCTGGGGCCACTCTTGGGGCGGCGCCGGCGGTGTCGGGCCACGCCCGTTGCCTCCCGACGACGACACTCGCCGGTGCCTGCCCCACATAGCCCACGCTGCGTGCCGCACCGCCGATACGCTGCCGCACCCATCTCGGCGGCGACGCTCGGGCGTCATGCCCGGCGCAGGCGCTTCTTCGAGCACCTTCTGGGACGACCACGGTCCTGCACGGCCTGAGACAGTCGCGCCTCGAACAGGTGGCACATAGTTGCCCGTGGCTGATCGCCGAAGAGTCATGCATCTCGATGTGGCGCGGGCGGTCTTACGATAGCGCTCGATCCAGCACGCGGTCGTCGCCCCGAAGCTGTTCATGGCTTCACGCTGGCACGCGGCCAGCGCCGCTGCAAGTCCGGCACAGACTGCATGCACTGGCGCGCATGCCCTTGCCAGGCCGCCGCCACCGCCGCTGGCCTGTGATGAGGCACCGGGTAGCCGACTGCGGTACAGGCTATGTGCCCATTCAAGAACTCGGCTCTTTGCTGGTCGCCGTGGTAACCGGAGCACGAGCGGCACGCCGGCTTCGTCCATTAATGGCCTTGGCGGCAGACTTGCTTCCCATGGCCCGCAATGCGCCGAGCAGGCTCCGCGAGGCGCGAATAGCAATGCCGGCGTGCAGGCAAGGCTTGCGCAGTAAAGGCTTCGTTTTCGCTCAAGAAGCCGTAGCCCCGGCATGCACGGCCTTGCGCGCGGTGGCCTGAGCCGTCAGCGGCCAGGATGCGATCTGCGAGCAGGTAGCTGTCACGCGAGGGCCGTAGCCGCCCGATGCTCGCACGGCTTAGGTTCGTCGCAAGCCGTCACCTGTGCTGGGGCATGCGCGTCGGACATCGGAGTAGACGGCACACGGTTGCGGATGACCGAGGACTGGCGCTGCGGTGGGGCAACGCCGGTGCCAGGCGATTTCGCGCGATGTGGCAATGAGAATTTTGGTGAACATGATGCGTCTGAGTGCTATCGCTCTAATACGTTATTCCAGAGTGCAGCGCGAGAGGCTCCCGCAACGCGCGAGCGCTCCAACCCAAGCAGGTGCCGTCGATCCGGCTGCGACAGGTCGACACCGGCACCGCCCCCTTGAGGGGGCGCGCGTAAGCGGTAGGGGGTGGGCCATCACCACGGTGGTGTGACGACTTGCTCAAGAAGGCTTGCAAGCCAGCCTTGCCTTCCCGCACTGGCGGCGGATGTCGGCAATCCACGCTGCGCGGTTTGAATCGGGCGCAGGCTCGGTGCTCAGAGGGGGTCGCCCGCCACGATCCGGCAATCAAGCGCTTGCTGGCGCGCACGGCTTGCGGGCCCGTTTCGCGGCGATGGCTTGCGCGATGGCGATCCGGGACGACGGTGTCGTCCAGCGGCCTCAGGCGACGCTACACCTCATGCACCAGATCCGGATCTGCTGCGTCGCAGGCCGCAGTAGTCGAAGCGCTCGGCGCTCACAGAAGTAGCGCCAGCCGCCGCGCGCTGCCGATGGCGCGCAACTACGTAGGGGCCTGGATGGTTGGGGTGGAGATCCGATCTGTCACCTTCGCTCACAGGCAGAAGTGTGGACGTTGCTCGATGCCAGCTGGCGATGTCCGCAGGCCGCGCTCAGCAGCCCCGCCCGCCGCCGTAGGCGTCGCCCTGGCACGCGCGCGATCATCCGGCACTGGCGCAGTGCGCGATGTGGCCCATGAATCCATCTCGGCCAGACGGCTTGCATCGGCAAAGTTCTCACCCCAGCTGTAGTCGGCCATCTGCCGCATCCAGGTTCAGGTCGCCGCCCCGCGCAAAAGGCCTATGCCCCGCGACCCGCCTCAGCACGACGACGCGCACTCTTGGCGTCGGCGCTCAG
>WNGS01109868.1:0-13675 GCA_020271785.1 Procambarus virginalis
AACATCCCAAATTCGACGCGTGAGCCATATTTTGGAGCCAAGTTCGGCTGTCTGCACGTACTCAGTTTGAAATTACGACTTTTATACCGAAAATAGGCCAATTACTGAGAGCAGCGATGGATCACATTTTGCCCTAACCCTTCTGCAGTTTTCAAAATATCCAAACTTACCAAATACGACTCTGAGCCATATTTTGGAGCCAAATCCTGGCTCTCTGCACGTATTCGCAGTTTAAATTACGACTTTTTATACCGAAAATATGCCAATTACTGAGAGCGGCGATGGGTCACATTTTGCCCAACCCCCATGCAGATTTCAAAATATCCCAAACATTCAAAATTCGACCCTTGAGCCATATTTTGGAGCCAAGTTCTGCTCTCTGCTTGTATTTCGCAGTTTGAAATTACAACTTTTTATACCGAAAAAATGCCAATTACTGTGAGCGGCGATGGGTCACATTTTGCCCAAACGCCCCCTGCAATTTTCAAAATATCCCAATCATCCCAAATTCGACGCTTGAGCCATATTTTCGAGCAAATTTTTCTCTCTGCACGTATTCGCTGTTTGAAATTACGAATTTTGATACCGAAAATACGCCAATTACTGAGAGCTGCGATGGGTCACATTTGGCCAAACCCCCCCTGCAGTTTTCAAAATATCCCAAATATCCGAAATTTGACTCTTGACCCATATTTTGGAGTCAAATTCTGGCTCTCTGCACGTATTCGTAGTTTGAAATTACGATTTTTTATACCGAAAATAGGCCAATTACTGAGAGCAGCGATGGATCACATTTTTCCCAATCCCTTCCTGCAGTTTTCAAAATATCTCAAACATCCCAAATTCGACGCTAGAGCCATATTTTGGAGCCAAATTCTTTCTCTCTGCACGTACTAGTAGTTTGAAATTATGATTTTTATACCAAAAATATGCCAATTACTGAGAGCGGCGATGGGTCACATTTTGCCCAAACCCCCCTGCTGTTTTCAAAATATCTTAAACATCCCAAATTCAACGCTTGAGCCATATTTTGGAGCCAAATTTTTTCTCAGCACGTATTCACAGTTTGAAATTACGACGTTTAATACCGAAAATACGCCAGTTACTGAAAGCGGCGATGGGTGACATTTTGCCCCCCCCCCCTAAGCAGTTTTCAAAATATCCCAAACATCCCAAATTCGACGCGTGAGCCATATTTTGGAGCCAAGTTCAGGCTGTCTGCACGTATTCGCAGTTTAAATTACGACTTTTTATACCAAAAATAGGCCAATTACTGAGAGCAGCGATGGATCACATTTTGCCCTAACCCTCTCTGCAGTTTTCAAAATATCCCAAACATACCAAATACGACGCTTGAGCTATATTTTAAAGCCAAATCCTGGCCCTCTGCACGTATTCGCAGTTTAAAATTACGACTTTTTATTCCAAAAATAAGCCAATTATTGAGAGCGGCGTTGGGTCACATTTTGCCCAAACCCCCCTGCAGATTTCAAAATATCCCAAACATTCAAAATTCAACCCTTGAGCCATATTTTGGAGCCAAGTTCCAGCTCTCTGCTTGTATTTCGCAGTTTGAAATTACAACTTTTTATACCGAAAAAATGCCAATTACTGTGAACGGCGATGGGTCACATTTTGCCCAAACCCCCACTGCAATTTTCAAAATATCCCAATCATCCCAAATTCGACGCTTGAGCCATATTTTGGAGCCAAATTTTTCTCTCTGCACGTATTCGCTGTTTGAAATTACGACTTTTGATACCGAAAATATGCCAATTACTGAGAGAGGCGATGGATCACAATTGGCCAAACCCTCCTGCAGTTTTCAAAATATCCCAAATATCCCAAATTTGACTCTTGACCCATATTTTGAAGTCAAATTCTGGCTCTCTGCACGTATTCGCAGTTTGAAATTACGATTTTTTATACCGAAAATATGCCAATTATTGCAAGCGGCGATGGATCACATTTTGTCCAAACCCTCCCTGCAGTTTTCAAAATATCCCAAACATCCAAAATTCGACGCTTGAGCCAAGTTTTGGAGCCAAATTCTTTCTCTTAGCACGTATTCGCAGTTTGAAATTACGACTTTTTATACCGAAAATATGCCAATTACTGAGAGCGGCGATGGGTCACATTTTGCCAACCCCCCCCCCAAGCAGTTTTCAAAATATCCCAAACATCCCAAATTCGATGCTTGAGCCAAATTTTGGAGCCAAATTCTTGCTCTCTGCACTTGTTAGTAGTTTGAAATTACGACTTTTTATACCGAAAACATCCCAATTACTGAGAGCGGCGATGGGTCACATTTTGCCAACCCCCCCCCCCATGCAGTTTTCAAAATATCCCAAACATCCAAAATTCGACGCTTGAGCCATGTTTTGGAGCCAATTTCTTGCTTTCTGCACGTATTCGCAGTTTGAAATTATTACATTTTATACCGAAAAAATGCCAATTACTGTGAGCGGCGATGGGTCACATTTTGCCCAAACCCCCCCTGCAATTTTCAAAATATCCCAATCATCCCAAATTCGACGTTTGAGCCATATTTTGGAGCCAAATTTTTCTCTCTGCACGTATTCGCTGTTTGAAATTACGACTTTTGATACCGAAAATACGCCAATTACTGAGAGCGGCGATAGGTCACATTTGGCCAAACCCAAATACTCACTACGATAACGAGGAACAAATGGTTGATTGAAAATCAAGTAGTTAAAGTGAATTGACAATCACTTACGGGTTTCCATCATATTTATATTGTGACGGTAAAGTAGTGGAGTATGGTGGTCGGCAGTCTTCCACTGGCAGATGTTAAGGCCGGGCCACATAAATATTACAAAGAAAAGAAAGAAAAAAAAAAGACTGACTGCGTGTTTGATAATCTGTGGTAAGGTAAGGGAAGAGACATAAAACACAATAATAAACAATGCTCTTTAATAACACTAAGAAACAAATTGAAATAAAGACAAAAATCTTGGCTTAATGGTGTAGAACAACAAGTGGAAAAATAACTGAACATAAAACTGGATTACGTTAAAGGGAGGAGAAGTGACATACAATAACAAGCAAAATAATTTTAGTGCTGGGAATATATGCGCTAGCTATAAACCTCTATTTGATCACACGAGGTGAGTCAACTTAGGTGTTCATTGCATGAGAGCACTAGATATTCTGGTGAGAGAATGGCTGGGCGGTCCTGACAATGGCTAGCGAGGAATGTGATTGGCGTGGAGCTGGAGTGGTGTGTTGTTTAACGGCCAATGAGAACGCAGGGCGTCCAGTAACAAGCAGTTTGTCAGGGACTGTAGCCGTCGGCGCGACCAGGTGTGCAGAAGTGGGGGGGGAAGGAGGGAGTTGCAGGTGCGTGTGGCTGTCTTGATATATACGTTAAGCCACTATAAAACGTATCTTGCATATTGTTGAGAACGGGACGATGAGAAGATATAGCAGGCTCAATCTCTGGGAAGAGATTATCGTCACAACTCTCCCCCGAAGCCTGCGGTTCTGGTAGAGTCACGTTCACGGGAGGTAGAGTGGGAGGTGGAGCAGGCTCTACCTCAGTGATGCTGGAGAGGACGTCTGATATGATGTAGTCAGACTTCTGGGTGTAGCAATCTCCAGGCTGAAATGATGTAGCTGGCCAGCCCATTATAGAAGTAGTCGATGGTTGAGTTGGGCTGTCTGTAGGAAATGAAGATGGTTGTGGTCCATGTAGATGGTGGTGGACTGAGTACTTTGCTGGTATGGAGCAAAGTGTTGCCCGTTCAGGACGACGAGTAGCTCCTTGTTGCTCGTGGTGTCGTTTATGGTAGTTGGTACGTATAGTCTCTTCGCCTTGTTGTACCAGGTCACCCACGTTGCCGGTACCACTGGCGTCGATATGGAGGATGGGAGACTTGGTGATATCTGGTGAGGCGAGAGATGTATTAGAATATGATAGAGGAGCACAATTATTGTCTTGAAAATGATTGTGAAAGTCAGTAAGGATTTCCGAATTAGAAAGCGCTGTCTCAGTGTCAGTGTTTTCGGAAGGAGAAGCAGGGAAGGTCTCACTGTGGCTATATGGTCCTGTAAATGTAGAATAGGTGGTTAGCACAGTGGGAGGAACACCCTGGTAAAGTTTAAGCAGGTTAATGTGGCACAGCTGGGTCTTCCGCCGCCTATCGGGGGTCTCGAGAACACAGTTGAAGTTGTTCCGGCACTCCTTAACACGGTAGGGTCCTGAGAACCTGTTCTGCAAAGGAGAACCTGGGATAGGGAAATAGGCAAGAACTAAGTCTCCTGGTTTAAACTTCCTTACTTTGCAGTGCTGGTCGTAACGAGTCTTCATCCTCTCTTGGGCTTTCTGTAGGTTGTTGCTAGCAAAGGAATGGACCCTCTCTAGAATGTGTCGGAGGTTTTGAAGATACTGGGGCACATTCTGATGCTCACTGAAGGTGGCATCACGTAGAGAATCCTTGAAAGCCTTGAGAGGTGTACGGCACTTACGTCCGTAGAGCATCTCATAAGGAGATACTCCTAGTGACTCGTTGGGAAGACTTCTGAAAATGCACATAATGAGATCAAGTTGCCTATCCCAATCCTTTGAGGTCTCATTGCAAAACTTTTTTAAGAGTGCCTTGATAGTCTGATGACTACGCTCGAGAGAACCCTGTGAAGCAGGATGATAGGGGCTGGACAGTACCTGTTTGATGTTGAACTCCTCCAGAGTCCGTTTGAAGAGATCACTGGTGAAGTTGGTGCCACAGTCGCTCTGAATCTCCCTCGGAAATCCATACTGGGTGAAGATTTTCAATAAATTCTTCACCACTGTAGCAGCCGTAATGTTTTTCACTGGAACTGCTATGGGGAATCTGGTGGTAGGACACAGGATAGTTAAGATATAGGCGTTGCCTGCACTGGTCCGAGGCAAAGGGCCAACACAGTCAATAATAAGTTTGTGGAACGGTTCCTCAGGCACCTGGATGGGTATCAGTGGTGCTCTGGGAATGGAAACGTTCGGTTTCCCGGCTAACTGACACACGTGGCACAGTTTGACATGCTTCTTTACATCGTTAACCATACCTGGCCAGTAGTAGTCTTGCCGAATTCCATGGTAAGTCTTGTTGAACCCGTAGTGTGACAATGCTCCGTGGGCCAGGTGTAGAATCGTGGGCCGCAGGCTGGTAGGAATCACTAGTTGTTCAACGTCTGCCCACTCGTCCTCGTCCTTCAGTTTACTGGGTCTATACCTGCGATAGAGTAATTCGTTCTCCATAAAGAACCCAGGAACACTGTCGGATTGGGTTTCAGCCTGAAAGAATAATGGTGTCAAGGTAAGATCATCTCTCTGTAACTTACGGAACTCCAAAGCGGTCAGATTAGGGGGTAGTTTCGAAGGGTCCTGAGGGACAGCGGTAGCAGTAGAGTCAGCTGGCTGTGGTCGTGCAGCTTGAGCACGGGTGGTCACCATAACAGGAGGAGAACCTTCATCACTCTCTTGAACCTTTGCTGGAACATGCTCAAAAATCGGGTTATCCAACACAGAGTTGCTCACCTCGGATATGTCCTTGACGATCAGGTTGTTTGGTTGTTGGTCTTCTGCCAAGTCGTTGCCCAGGAGAAGTTGCACTCCAGGCATGGGAAAAGGCTTTTCCCTGACGGCGACTTGGACTTCACCGGTCACGAAGGGACAATCTAGGTAAACTCTGGCAAGAGGATAAGGAGTTGTAGCAGTAAGGTCAGTGATGAATACAGTCTCTCCTGTGTAGGCGACGTTGGGCACAGCTGATTTCAAGACGATCGATTGTAGAGCCGCTGTGTCCCGCAGGATCTTAAGTCCAAAACGTCCCTCTGAATCTGAACCGTGGGTAGTGATAGTTCCTGGATATAGATGCTTGCTAAAGAGAGAGAGATCATTAGCATGAACACCAACATTCATTACAGGCTTACCGGACTTAGGGTGAGTAGGTTTGGGCTTAGGAGGAGGTTCTATGTTACCTTTAGATTGGGACTTACCACATTTTTCTATGGTATGTCCATATAGTCGACAATACCTGCAGTACAGTTGAGAGGTACCTTGATCTGGGCTCGCTTTCTCGTAACTGTACCAAGACTTCTTACTGGTAGGTTCTGGTGTCAGCCGGTGGATGAGGCTGTAAGTGTCAGCTGACTTCGCGCACTTCACCAAATCGGTCTCTTCTTTGTCTGCTAAGTATAGGCGGACAGGAGGAGGTACACGTCTCAAAAATTCTTCAACCAGTATGAGGTTGACAAGCTCTGGAAAAGTAGAGACATGTGCTGCCTCCAGCCATTTCATGAAATATCTCCGTTTGGTGTTAGCAAATTCTAAGAAGGTGGTGGTACTTGCCTTGACGTAGTCACGGAACTTTCGTCGATAGCTTTCGGTGGAGAGAAGGTAGGCGTCCAACACAGCTTGCTTCAAGGTGGTGTAGTCGTTTTCTGATGCCAAAGTGCTGAGTGTGACTGCTGCTCTACCTGTTAAATGTACTCTGAGAAGGGTAGCCCATTGGTCGTCAGGCCAACTAAGTTGATTAGCAAGGGTCTCAAAAGTAGTGAAGAACACATCAACCTCCGTTTCTATGAACGGGGGCATTAACTTACTTGCATGGGAGACATTGAAACTGGGAGGAAGACTAGCTGCCGCTTGCTGGAGTTGAGCTTGGTGTGCAGCGTCCCTCGTGAGTTCTCGGTCACGACAGTCTAGAGCTGTTTCTGCCTGCCGTTTGTCGTGTTCACGTTGTATCTCGAGTCGCTGTTTGTATAAGGCCAACTCACGTTCACTTTCTTCTTTCTTCAGTGCGGCCTCTCTTTCACTTTCTTCTTTCTTCAGTGCGGCCTCTCGCTCCTTGAGGCGGATTTCTCTTTCTTGTTCTTCCTTTCTGATGGCAGCTTCACGCTCTCTGATTGCAGCTGCTTCCTGTTGTTGCTCCCGCTCGATCTTAGCAAGTTCTAGCTTGAGCTTTATTGCTGTCAAGTCATGTTTATCTGAAATAGTGTATTGTTCATGAGTATCAGAATCTATCTTCCCTTCATCCAAAAGATAATCTAAAATTATATTATTTATGGCATATTTGTTGGCGCCAGGTGGAACTTCCAATTGATACTCGTGTGCAAGAGTTATCAATTCGACCCTTTTAGCATGACGCAATTTCTCTATTTCACCTTCTGGATCTGCCTTGAAAGTTTGGATACGAAACATGGTAAATAAATGAGACACGAATATACTGTGAGAATATGGTGAATGTCAGAAACAGGAAACGTGGCAACTGATACCTATCCTGTGGGGAATTATTAATAATTAAAGTTAATTCAAGATGGTAAATGAATAAGGTCGCAGGAAATCTTGTACCTGGTACTCACTGTGGGAGGATAAAGGCAAGAAAATCCTACTAATTAGTGGAAACTGAGTTTAAAAGACAAGTGAAACACTAAATGGCTTCAAAATAAATGAGGTAGTCCAAAAATGTAGTCATACCTTGCCAAGTCACTATAGAACATAAGCAAAGGTACCCACTGAAATTGAATATGGTATTTACAGAATTAGCGAACTTCGTGCTCAAAAGAAAGAAAGCTAATTCCCTACCTTGAGTAAATACCATCAATTCTGACCAACGAGTAGGGGTGCGAGTGTCAACTGGTGACGAGAACTATCGGCGAGGTCCCAACTCGCCAATAATAGTTCGTGCTAGAGGATCTTTGGCCCTCTTTTTCCTCCTAGAGTCGGATTGCAGAAATTAGGTGCTATTGACCCGTAGACAGACCACAGTACCAGGGTACCTATGTGATAATCTGTCAAAAATGTGAGAAATATCTGAGGGACAAAAGATGTTAAACACGGGTAATAACACGGAAGGGGGAGACGACCAATTAAGAGTATGACTGAGGCCTACAGTCACCACGTAATCCAAAGTTGTCTCACACTCACCATATGCTACTCCCGTAATGCACAATAAACACAGCACCATAGGAATAAATAAAATGATTAATGTAAATATTGAAAGCAAGGGAATGAAAGCCAAGTACGCTTACCACAATTACCAATACCTGAGTGCAGCTCCTAGGACAGGCCCCCAATTATATGTGACGGTAAAGTAGTGGAGTATGGTGGTCGGCAGTCTTCCACTGGCAGATGTCAAAGCCAGGCCACATATAAAAACAAAAAGTAAAAAAAAAGGAAAAAAAGAATGACTGCGTGTTTGATAATCTGTGGTAAGGTAAGGGAAGAGACATAAAACACAATAATAAACAATGCTCTTTAATAACACTAAGAAACAAATTGAAATAAAGGCAAAAATCTTGGCTTAATGGTGCAGAACAACAAGTGGAAAAATAACTGAACATAAAACTGGATTACGTTAAAGGGAGGAGAAGTGACATACGATAATAACAAAAATAATATTAGTGCTGGGAATATATGCGCTAGCTATAAACCTCTATTTGATCACACGAGGTGAGTCAACTTAGGTGTTCATAGCATGAGAGCACTAGATATTCTGGTGAGAGAATGGCTGGGCGGTCCTGACAATGGCTTGCGAGGAATGTGATTGGCGTGGAGCTGGAGTGGTGTGTTGTTTAACGGCCAATGAGAACGCAGGGTGTCCAGTAACAAGCAGTTTGTCTGGGACTGTAGCCGTCGGCGCGACCAGGTGTGCAGAAGTGGGGGGGAAGGAGGGAGTTGCAGGTGCGTGTGGCTGTCTTGATATATACGTTAAGCCACTATAAAACGTATCTTGCATATTGTTGAGAACGGGACGATGAGAAGATATAGCAGGCTCAATCTCTGGGAAGAGATTATCGTCACAATATATAATATATATATATATATATATATATATATATATATATATATATATATATATATATATATATATATATATATATATATATTATGATCGATGTTCCCTTCGGGGAATCTTAATTTTAAAATAAATAGGCAAACAAGGGACATACTGAACATCTTGTTTCAGATTCTTTACTTTAAAATGCATAACGTTTCGAATACTTCTTGTATTCATCATCAGATCTAAAAGAAAAAATAGAAGTCACAATCAAATAACTGGTAAACAAAGAACTCATACTGAATATAACTGCCTATCAAAGAAAGGAAAATTATTAAAAAACAAAACACTTAAGCTTACTTAAAGTGATCAATACAAATAAAACTTATTAACTGTCACATAGATAAAAGCTAATTCAAAACTTTAAATTACAACAAGAATTTTATAACTACAACAAACCATACTATTAAACTTACGTGAAGTGATCAACTGGAGTGAGACTTGATAGCTCCCACATAGATACTAAACACTATAACAAATATTCATATCCTGACTACAAATCTACAAAAAATGTATATAAAATACAAACAGAATAAGCGACAATTATAAAATACTAATCAAAATCTTATAAAAACTCAAATATTAAATAAAACTAAATAACAAAAAATATTTTATGTATCCTAAATAAAAAGATTATAATAATGTACAATGTCAAGACTTGAAATAAGTAAGAAAAGGCAAAAACATGGTAGACTAAAACAAAATTAAAATAAAATTAAACTACCAGAATGAACTATAAAGCAAATTACAGGGCCTACTGTGCACTACACAGTGTACAATTGAACAGCCGAAAGGTTGCTATTTAACAGAGGCCGCAGCTCCTTTATATATAAGGATTCCATTACTCTCAAATCTGACTGGCCATTTATACAAGTGTCCAAAATTTTAAAATCAGATTCCAGCAGAGAATGATTAAACTCATAACAATGGTTTCTAATCTCCGAAAATGCTGGTTTAGACAATGGTAATCCAGTCCTAAAAGAAACTCCCCGGTGCTCAAGTATCCTAATCTTAAAGTTCCGAATGGAACTCCCGATATATCCAGCATTACAGCTGGAACAATTATACATATATACGATATTAGAGCACAGGGGGGTAGGCACTTTATCTTTAAATTTAAAATAAGAGCCTATGGTATTAGTGTTGACAAAAATAAATCTAAAGTCTACTTGAGGATAACAATGCTGCAACATTTTCCTCAAACGACTCCTTACAGAAAAACTAATAGTGCCATAAAATGGTAATTTAATATATTTAATATCCCTTTCTACTGTAGTAATCCTACACGATGGGTGAAACTTCTTATTTAAGAAATTCCTTATAAAGGTATAAATCATATGTAAAGGATAACCATTGTTTGAAAAAAATTTCACAAGAAAATTGATTTCTTGATCAAAGTTATTCCAATTTGAACATAAAACAAAGGCCCTATTCAGTAGAGTATTAATTGCGTTTTTCTTAAAAATATCAGGAACAAAAGAATTAAAATTTAAACCTAACCCAGTAAAAGTTGGTTTTCTAAAAACATTAGTGTTGAACCCATTAAGGTTGTTCACTTTGACATCAAGAAACGATAATGAATTATCCACTTCACGCTCCGCAGTGAAACGTATATTACTATGTTGTGCATTAATATCTCTAAATTTCTCAATATGACATTGGTCCTTAAATAACAAAAAAGTGTCATCTACATATCTCCTGTACAAGACTGGTTTAAAGGCCAAAGGACATTTATCAAGCCAATTTGTTTCATGAAAACTCAAAAACGCATTAGCAAGTGCAGGACCTAAGGGAGACCCCATTGCTACTCCATCGATTTGTTTATAATATTTATTATTAAACATAAAGACAGAATCTTTAACCGCTAATTCTAACAACCGTCTGAATATTTTACTACAAAACCCAGACACTAAATTAGTGTCAGCAAATAGCTGATTTATACAAATATCAATGGTTTCCAACAAGGAATATTAGTAAAAAGTGATTCAACATCGAAACTGGCCATTATAGTTGGGAACTCAAAATTTAAAGAGGAAAGTTCCTTTACAAAATCCTGAGAATTTCTCACAGTAAATTCATTATGCGTTAATGGTTCTAATAATGGAACCAGAAACTTTGCCAGTTTATAATTAAAAGTGCCAATCGCTGATAAAATAGGACGAATCGGTATACCCGTTTTATGAACTTTAGGTAACCCATATAAGATGCCTGGCTTAGAGCCAGTTGCAAGCAATTTTGTATAATCAAAAAGACAGTCTTTCAGACCTCTTAAAACTATTTAGTTTATCCTCACATTTTAAAATATACGAAAAGGGGTCTATATCAACAAACTTAAATTTAGAGGGGTCTTCTAACAACCTTTCAACCTTATTTACATAGTCTAACTTGTCTAAAACCACTATACCCCTACCTTTATCTGGTCTAGTAATACAAATGCTCCTATCCTTCTTTAAGCCAATAATACAATCCAATTTCTTTTGTCGAATGGAGGGAATGTAGATTTATATTTACCAAAATCATTAAATACTTCATGTGCTAAGGAAGAAACAGTACTGATGATGCTGGTCCAACTATAATTTGTACCAGTCCTTAGGGTACAAGTTTTCAATGTATTACATAACCGCTCAAAACCTAAAAAATGATTAACAAATTTAGGTTTTTTACACGTCAACCCGAAGTCTAACCCCAGAGAGAGAAGTTCTTTCTCGATGGGAGACAAAATTCTCTTTGAAAAATTAAAAACCACCTTATCAGGGTGTAGTTACTTCATACAGAAAAGTAGAAAAAGTGGATTTTGCAGTTAAGAAGGCGCACTTGGATTTGGAATTTCTACAAACCTGTAAGGTGCATCGTTTGGTCCCAAGATTCCTGAGGTTTAAAGTGTATTCCGACAAATTTACATTGACAAGTGAATATAATTCTTGGTTACTAAGATTGCTGGACTTTGAAATTTCTGAAAAGCAGAAGCGGGTAAATAAGTTGAAAAGTTGAATTGCATGTGAACTTGGAGAAATTCAAGATCTTGGTTTCCTGGGTTGATTTTGCATCTTTGAAATGTAAATATAAAAGTTATAATGATAAAAGGGTTGAAAAATGTAGACTTATTCACGGGAAGAAATTGAGAAACTTAGGTATACCTTCATTTAACTCAGTGGACCCTGATAAGGTGGTTTTTAATTTTTCAAAGAGAATATCTTAATGCACAACATAGTAATATACGTTTCACTGCGGAGCGTGAAGTGGATAATTCATTATCGTTTCTTGTTGTCAAAGTGAACAACTTTAATGGGTTCAACACTAATATTTTTAGAAAACCAACTTTTACTGGGTTAGGTATAAATTTTAATTCTTTTGTTCCTGATATTTTTAAGAAAACCCAATTAATACTCTACTGAATAGGGTCTTTGTTTTATGTTCAAATTAGAATAACTTTGATCAAGAAATCAATTTTCTTGTGAAATTTTTTTCAAACAATGGTTATCCTTTACATATGGTTTATACCTTTATAAGGAATTTCTTTAATAAGAAGTTTCACCCATCGTGTAAGATTACTACAGTAGAAAGGGATATTAAATATATTAAATTACCATTTTATGGCACTATTAGTTTTTCTGTAAGGAGTCGTTTGAGCAAAATGTTGCAGCATTGTTATCCTCAAGTAGACTTTTGATTTATTTTTGTCAACACTAATACCATAGGCTCTTATTTTAAATTTAAAGATAAAGTGCCTACCCCCCTGCGTTCTAATATCGTATATATGTATAATTGTTCCAGCTGTAATGCTGGATATATCGGGAGTTCCATTCGGAACTTTAAGATTAGGATACTTGAGCACCGGGGAGTTTCTTTTAGGACTGGATTACCATTGTCTAAACCAGCATTTTCGGAGATTAGAAACCATTGTTATGAGTTTAATCATTCTCTGCTGGAATCTGATTTTAAAATTTTGGACACTTGTATAAATAGCCAGTCAGATTTGAGAGTAATGGAATCCTTGTATATAAAGGAGCTGCGGCCTCTGTTAAATAGCAACCTTTCGGCTGTTCAATTGTACACTGTGTAGTGCACAGTAGGCCCTGTAATTTGCTTTATAGTTCATTCTGGTAGTTTAATTTTATTATAATTTTGTTTTAGTCTACCATGTTTTTGCCTTTTCTTACTTATTTCAAGTCTTGACATTGTACATTATTATAATCTTTCTATTTAGGATACATAATATATTTTTGTTATTTAATTTTATTTAATATTTGAGTTTTTATAAGATTTTGATTAGTATTTTATAATTGTCGCTTATTCTGTTTGTATTTATATACATTTTTGTAGATTTGTAGTCAGGATATGAATATTTGTTATAGTGTTTAGTATCTATGTGGGAGCTACTCAAGGTCACCCTCAAGACTCCGGCAGAGGCTACTCTAGTGGCCGACAACGGCCTCAGATGCTGTGGAGTGGCCTGCACACCCCGCCAGAGAGATTTCCACCTGCGTCAGTGCTTTCGTGTTATCAATACACCCACTATTCACAAAAGTGCCCAAATCCGAAGCAGAAATGCAGCATCTGTGCTGGGGAACATCATCACAGGACCTGCACAGCCGCCACCAAACGTTGTCACTCTGCGACGGTGACCACACAGCCGTCTCTCAGACTGCCCCAAGCGACAAGAGGAAATCAAGCAAATGACAGAAAGCCAGACCAAGAAACTCTACTCCAAGAACGAAGGAATTCAACATACAAGAAGAAGCCTTCCCAGCTCTCCCGACAAGTGGCGCCGCGAGCAGCGCGCAACCCAACTACTGGACCAGCACTCCCGCGCCAGCCACTCACAGCCTCAGACG
>WNGS01109877.1:0-11930 GCA_020271785.1 Procambarus virginalis
CTCGGAAGAACTTTGAAATACAAAAATAATCCACAAAAAGCAAATATTTCAAGAATCCGGCCAAAATGATCTCACGGTACAAGGATGAAGCTTTAAAGCAAACGTCAACAAATGATGGCAGATGTTTGGCGCCAAAAGCTGGAAAATTGTTCCCGCTCCTTCATCAGCTGTTTCATGGGCCGTTAGCCTTGTGTTACATCTTACAGAAATTTTGGCGCGAAAACTGCGAACATTTAAAGAATGTATTATGGTAAACTCAGGTTATTCCAGTATAGTATTCTCTTATTTGGACTGATAGTGTCTGCCTGAATGTGTACAATGATATATTTTTGTGAGGGGGATAGTGTGTGTCAGCTGGGGTGATTGTTGTGGTGGTGGGGTGATTGTTGGGTTGGTGGGGTGATTGTTGGGTTGGTGGGGTGATTGTTGTTATGGTGGGGTGATGGTTGTGGTGGTGGGGTGATTGTTGTGTGGAGGGGTGATTGTTGTTATGGTGGGCGGATTGTTGTGGTAGGTGGGGTGATTGTTGTGTGGTGGTGGTGATTGTTGCTGGTGGTGGGGTGATTGTTGGGTTGGTGGGGTGATTGCTTTGTGGTGGTGGAGTGATTGTTGTGGTGGAGGGGTGATTGTTGTTATGGTGGGGTGATTGTTGTTGTGAGTGGGGTGGATTGTTGGGTTGGTGGGGTGATTGTTGTGGTGGTGGGGTGATTGTTGTGGTTGGAGGGGTGATTGTTGTTATGGTGGGGTGATTGGTTGTGGTGGTGGGGTGATTGTTGTGGTGGAGGGTGTGATGTGTTATGGTGGGTGTGATTGCTGTGGTGGTGGGGTGATTGTTGTGGTGGAGGAGGTGATTGTTGTGGTGGTGGGGTGATTGTTGTGGTGGTGGGGTGATTGCTGTGTGGTTGGTGGGGTGATGGTTGTGGTGGTGGGGTTGATTGTTGTGGTGGTGGGGTGATTGTTGTGGTGGAGGGGTGATTGTTGTGGTGATGGGGTGATTGTTGTGGTGGTGGGGTGATTGTTGTGGTGGTGGGGTGATTGTTGTGGTGGTGGGGCTGATTGTTGTGGTGGTGGGGTGATTGTTGTGGTGGTGGGGTGATTGGTTTTGTGGTGGTGGGGTGATTGTTGGGTTGGTGGGGGTGATTGTTTGATTGGTGGTGGTGTGATGGTTGGGTTGGTGGGGTGATTGTTTGGTGGTGGTGGGGTGATTGTTGTGGTGGAGTGGGTGATTGTTGTGGTGGTGGGGTGATTGTTGTGGTGGAGGGGTGATTGTGTTATGGTGGGGTGATTGTTGTGGTGGTGGGGTGGATTGTTGGGTTGGTGGGGTGATTGTTGTGGTGGTGGGGTGATTGTTGGGTTGTGGGGTGATTGTCGTGGTGGTGGGGTGATTGTTGTGGTGGGGTGATTGTTGAGTAGGTGGTTGGGGTGATTGTTGTTATGGTGGGGTGATTGTTGTGGCTGGTGGGGTGATTGTTGTCGGTGGTGGGGTGATTGTTGTGGTGTGGGGGTGATTGTTGTGGGTGGAGGGGTGATTGTTGTGGTGGTGGGTTGATTGTTGTGGTGGTGGGGTGATTGTTGTGGTGGTGGGGTGATTGTTGTGGTGGAGGGTGATTGTTGTGGTGGTGGGGTGATTGTTGTGGTGGAGGGGTAATTGTGTGGTGGTGGGGTGATTGTTGTGGGTGGGGTGATTGTTGTTGTTGTGGAGGTTGTTGGTGGGGTGATTGTTGTTATGGTGGGGTGATTGCTTGTGGTGGTGGGGTGATTGTTGTGGTGGAGGGGGTATTGTTGTGTGTGGGTGATTGTTATGGTGGTGGGGTGATTGTTGTGGTGGTGGGGTGATTGTTGTGATGGGAGTGATTGTTTGTGGTGGTGGGGTGATTGTTGTGATGGTGGGTGATTGTTGTGGTGGTGGGGTGATTGTTGTGGTGGAGGGGTGATGTTGTTATGTGGGGTGATTGTTGTGGTAGTGGGGTGATTGTTGTGTTGGTGGGGTGATTGTTGTGGTGGAGGTGGTACTTGTTGTTATGGTGGGGTGATTGTTGTGGTGGTGGGGTGATTGTTGTTATGGTGGGGTGATTGTTGTGGTGGTGTGGGGTGATGTTGTGGTGGAGGGGTGATTGTTGTTATGGTGGGGTGCTTGTTGTGGTGGTGGGGTGATTGTTGTGGTGGTGGGGTGATTGTGTGTGGTGGAGGGGTGATTGTTGTTATGGTGGGGTGAGTGTTGTGGGTGGTGGGGTGATTGTTGTGGTGTGGTGGGTGATTGTTTGTGGTGGAGGGGTGATTGCTTGTTATGGTGGGGTGTTGTTGTGGTTGGTGGGGTGAATTGTGTGGTGGAGGGGTGATTGCTTGTGATGGTGGGGTGATTGTTGTGATGGTGGAGTGATTGTTGTCGTGGAGGGGTGATTGTTGTGGTGTGTGGGGTGATTGTTGTGGTGGGTGGGTAATTGTTGTGGTGGTGGGTGATTGTTGTGGTGGGGTGATTGTTGAGTTGGTGGGGTGATTGTTGTTATGGTGGGGTGATTGTTGTGGTGGTTGGGTGATTGTTGTGGTGGTGGGGTGATTGTTTGTGGTGGTGGGGTGATTGTTGAGTTGGTGGGGTGTGATTGTTGTTATGGTGGGGTGATTGTTGTGGTCGGTGGGGTGATTGTTTGTGGTGGTGGGGTGATGTTGTGGTGGTGGGGTGATTGTGTGTGGTGGTGGGGTGATTGTTGGTGGTGGGTGATTGTGTGGTGGTGGGGTGATTGTTGTGGTGGTGGGGTGATTGTTGTGGTGTGGGTGTGATTGTTTGTGGTGGAGGGTGATTGTTGTGGTGTGTGGGGTGATTGTTGTGGTGGAGGGTGATTGTTGTGGTGGTGGGGTGATTGTTGTGGTGGTGGGGTGATTGTTGTGTGGAGGGGTAATTGTTGTGGTGGTGGGGTGATTGTTGGGTTGGTGGGGTGATTGTTTGTTATGGTGGGGTGATTGTTGTGGTGGTGGGGTGATTGTTGTGGTGGAGGGTGTGATTGTTGTGGTGGTGGGGTGATTGTTATGGTGGTGGGGTGATGTTGTGGTGGTGGGTGATTGTTGTGATGGTGGAGTGATTGTGTGGTGGTGGGGGATGGTATGGTGGTGGGGTGATTGTTGTGGTGGTGGGGTGATTGTGTCGATGGTGGGGCTGATTGTTGTGATGGTGGAGTGATTGTGGGTTGGTGGGGGTGATTGTTGTGTGGTGGGGTGATTGTTGTGGCTGGGGTGGGGGTGATTGTTATGGTGGTGGGGTGATTGTGTTGGTGGTGGGGTGATTGTTGTGATGGTGGGGTGATTGTTGGGTTGGTGGGGGTGATTGTTGTGATGGTGGGGTGATTGTTGTGGTGGTGGGGTGATTATGTGGTGGTTGGGGTGATTGTTGGGTTGGTGGGGTGATTGTTATGGTGGTGGGGTGATTGTTGGGTTAGTGGGGTGATTGTGATTGTGATGGTGGGTGTGATGTTGTGGTGGTGGTGGGGTGATTGTTGTGGTGGAGGGGTGATTTGTTAGTGTGGTGGAGGTGATTGTTGTGATGGTGGGGTGATTGTTGGGTGGTGGGGTGATTATTGTTGATGGTGGGGTGCTTGTTTGTTATGGTGGGGTGATTGTTGTGGTGGTGGGGTGATGGTTCGGATTGGTGGGGTGATTGTTGTGATGATGGGGTGATGTTGTTGTTGTGGGTGGTGGGGGTGATTGTTGTGGTGGAGGGGTGATTGTTGTGGTGGTGGAGTAATTGTTGTGATGGTGGGGTTGATTGTTGTGGTGGTGGGGTGATTGTTGTGGTGGTGGAGTGATTGTTGTGGTGGGTGGAGTGATTGTTGTGGTGATGGGGTGATTGTTGGGTTGGTGGGGTGATGTTGTGATGATGGAGGTGTATTGTATGTGGTGGTGGGGTGATTGTTGTGGTGGTGGGGTGAGGTTGTGGTGTGTGGAGTTGTGTGGTGGTGGTGGATTGGGTTTGGGGTGATTGTTGTGGTGGTGGGGGATTGTGGTGGTGGTGGGTGGATTGTTGTGGTGGTGGGGTATTGTTGTGGGGGTGGGGGATTGTTGTGGTGGTGGGGTGAGGTTGTGGTTGTGGGGGATTGTTGTAGGTGGTGGAGAGATGTTGTGGTGGTGGGGTGATTGTTGTGTGGTGGAGTGATTGTTTGGTGGTGGGTGATTGTTGTGGTGGTGGGGAAGTGATTGTGTGGTGGTGTGGAGTGATTGTTGTGGTGGTGGTGGTGATTGTTGTGGTGGTGGGGTGATTGTTGTGGTGGTGGAGTGAATGTTGTTGGTGTGGGTGATTGTTGTGGTGTGGGGTGATTGTTGTGTTGGTGGGAGTGATGTTGTGGTGGTGGGGTGAATTGCTGGTTTGGGGGGTGATTGTTGTGGGTGGTGGGGGTGATTGTTGTGGTGGTGGGGTGATTGTTGTGGGTGGGGATTGTGTGGCTGGGGGTAATTGTGGAGTGGTGGGGTGATTGTTGTTAGTGGTGGGGTGATTGTTGGGTGGTGGAGTATTGTTGTGTTGATGGGGTGATTGTTGTGGGGTGGAGGATGTATTGTTGGATGGGGTGAGTGCTGGTTTGGTGGGGTGATTGTTGTGGTGTGAGGTGATTGTGGGTGGTGTGGATGATTGTTGTGGTGGTAGGGGGTGTTGCTGGTTGGTGGGTGGGATTGTGTGTGGTGGGGTGATTGTTGTGGTGGTGGGGTGATTGTTGTGGTGATGGGGTGATTGTGTGGTTGATGGGGTTGATTGTTTGTGGTAGGTGGGGTGATGTTGTTGTGGGTGGGGTGATTGTGGTGGTATGTGGGGTGAGTGTTGTTTGGATGGTGGTGAGGGTGATTGTTATGTGGTGGGGCTGGGGTGTATTGGTTGTGGTGATGGGGTGATTTGTTGTGGTGGTGGGTGATTGTTGGTGGTGGGTGGGGCGGTGATGGTTGTGGTCGGTGGTGTGATTGTGTGGTGGTGGGGTGATTTGATTGTGGTAAGGTGGAGGGTGATTGTTGTGGTGGTGGGAGGGATGTTTGTGGGGTGGGGGTGATTTGCTGGTTTGCGTTGGGGTGTGATTGTTGTGGTGGTGGGGTGATTGTGTGTGGTGATGGGGTGATGTGTTGATAGGTGGAGGGGTGAATTTTGTGGGGTGGGGGTGTGGAGTTGTTGTGGTGGGTGGGGTGATGTTGTTGGTGGGGTGATTATTATGGTGGTGGTGGAGGATGTGTGTTGATGGATGTGGGTGATTGTAGTGGGGGTGGGGTGAGTGTTTTGGTGGTGGTAGTGAGTGATTGTCCTGGTGGGTGATTGTTGTGTGGTGATTTGTTGTGGTGGTGGGATTGCTGTTTGGTGGGTGATTGGTTGGTGGTGGGGGTGAGTGTGCTGGTTTGGTGGTGGTGATTGTTGTGGAGTGGAGTGTGGTGATTTGTGGTGGTGGGGTAGATTGTTGTGATGGTGGGGGTGATTGTTGTGGTGGGTGGCCGGTGATTGTTGTGGTGGTGGGGTGATAGTTGTGTGTGGTGGGGTGGATTGTTGGTGGTGGTGCGGTGATTGTGGTGGTCGTGTGGTGGGTGGTGAGCTGTGTGTGGTGGGTGGACGGTGCTAATTGTTGTGGTGGTGTGGGTGATTGTGTGGTGGTGGGGGTGATTGTGTGATGGTGGGGTGTGATTGGTTGTGGTGGTGGGGGATTTTGTGGTGGGTGGTGGTGAGTTAGTGTGGTGGTGGGGTGATTTTGTGGTGTTGGTGGGGTGATTGTTGTGGTGGTGGGTGTGATTGATGTTGTGGTGGGTTGATATGATTGTGTGGTGGGGGTGATTGTTTGTTGGTGGTGGGGGGTGTGTGGTGTTGTGGCTGTTGGGAGTGCAGTTGTTGGTGGTGGTGGGGGATGTGTGGATGGTGGGTGATGTGTGGTGGTGGAGCGTGATTGTGTGGTGGTGGTCGTGATGTTGCTGGTTTTGGTGGGGTGATTATTTGTGGTGTGTGGAAGTGTTTAGTTGTGTGGGTGGGGTGATTGTTGTGGTGGTGGAGTGATGTTGTGGTGGTGGGGTGATTGTTATGGTGGTGGGGTGATTGGTTATGGTGGTGGGGTGATGAGGTGGGTTGGTGGGGTGGAGTTGTTGTGTGTGGGGTGGGGTGATTGTTGGGTTGGTGGGTGATTTGTGTGGTGGTGATTGTGAGTTGTCGGCGTGATTGTTTTGTGGTGGGGTGTGATTGTGTGGGGTGGTGTGGGTGATTGTGTGGTGGTGGGGTGATTGTTGTGGTGGAGGGGTAATTGTTGTGGTGGTGGGGTTCGATTGTTTGTGGTGGTGGGGTGATTGTTGTGGGTGGTGGGATTGTTGTGGTGGTGGGGTGATTGTTGTGGTGGTGGTGGGTGAGATGTTAATGAGTGGTGGGGTGATTGTTGTGGTAGTGGGGTGATTGGTGTGATGGTGGAGTGATTGTTGTGGTGGTGGGGTGATCGTTATGTGGTGGGGGTGATTATTGTGGTGGGGTGATTGTATGTGGTGGTGGGGTGATTGTTGTGATGGTGGAGTGATTGTTGTGATAGTGGGGTGATGTTGTGGTGTGGGGCTGATTGTTGTGGTGGTGGGTGATTGTTGGGTTGATGATGGTTGTGTTGATGATTGTTGTGGTGGTGGGGTGATTGTTGTGGCTGGTGGGGTGATTATTGTGGTGGTGGGGTGATTGTGGGTTGGTGGGGTGATTATTCTGGTGGTGGGGTGATTGTTGTGGTGGTGGGGTGATTGATGTGGTGGTGGGGTGATTGTTGTGGTGGTGGGGTGATTGTTGTAGTGGTGGGTGATTGTTGTGGTGGTGGGGTGATTGCTTGTTGTGGTGGAGGTGGTGGTGTTGTGGGGTGGATGGTAGTGATTGTTGTGGAGGTGGGTTTGGTGATTATTGTGGTGGTGGGTGAGGATTGTTGTAGTGGTGGGGTGATTGTTGTGGTGGTGGGGTGATTGTTGTTAGCTGTGGCTGGTGTGATTGTTGTGGTGGTGGTGGGGTGATTGTTGTTGTGGTGGAGGGGTGAGTGTTGTGGTGGTGGGGAGTGATTGTTGTGGTGGTGTGGTGATTACTTGTGGTGGTGGGGTGATTGTTGTAGTGGTGGGGTGATTGTTGTGGTGGTGGGGTGATTGTTGTGGGTGGTGGTGTGATTGTTGTGGTGGTGGGGTGATTGTTGTGGTGGTGGGGTGATTGTTGTGGTGGTGGGTGATTTTGTGGTGATTGGTGATTGTTGTAGTGGTGGGGTGATTGTTGTGGTGGTGGGGTGATTGTTGTGGTGGTTGGAGTGATTGTTGTGGTGGTGGGGTGATTGTTGTGGTGGTGGGGTGATTGTTGAAGTGTATTTTTGTACAATCAGTGTGGTCTTTCTGTTAATATATATACCTATATATATATATATATATATATACTATATATATATAATATATATATAATCTATATATATATATATATATATATATATATATGGACAGTGTCAGACCACGGAGGAAAATTTAAACAGGAATTTCCTTAAGTACTTTCGTATATAATAACACATCTTCAGAAGAATGTATTTACAGGTCGAGTTACTGGACATAAATAGGCAGGAGAGAATGGTTGAGTGGTGGAGTGAGGCGAGGTACAATAAGTGGACACTGCAGACGGCCTATTGGCCCATCGATGCGGCTACCACACCAGGCCCACACGTGGGTAATTATAGCATAAAAATAGTAAATATTTACACAGAATTAGTGAGACAAATGTGTTCCAATGATCCTACTTAATTGGCCTTTAATTGATCTATTAAAATTGGATCAAAGTTTTATAAACAACTTTATATAACTTAGATCCAATAACTTAGATTAGATTTATATAACTAGATTTTGATCTTGTCTATTTGCTTTGGTTCGTAAAGTACTTACACAGTGTTCTCTGCTTGTACATTTCTGTACAGTATGTGGTTATTATTACAGCAGTTTACCAAGATTAAATTACATAAAAGGCTTCAGTCATTATGTACATGAATGATTATTAATATGATGCTGTGTATATGTATATGAAAAGGAGAGTATTAGTATACATAAGTATATTGTATACTAATTCTCTATCCCACGTAATACCACACACTCCTGACAAAGCATGTCAGGCCCGTACCACAGACTATTCACCCTGCAAGGTTAGATGAGACTAACCTCAAATCACGGGCTCGCCATAGCCCGTGCTACTTGGAACTTCTTGTTCCAAGTAGCAAATCTTAAACAACAACAACTAACCTCCCAAAAGTCTATGACCTCGAACCTGCGTCAGAGAAACAGACATACTCTCCTATACATATACATATGACTATATGTATACATGATTCATATTAACAAAATGCTGAACCAAACTGAAAAACTCTTATATAAACAATTAGGAGACGAACGGCAATGAGAATGTCTGATACACTATGGTAGTTGATCTTTCATTTCACGCATATTAAGTCCGGCATCCTCGGCGTCAGAATGCATCACTCAGGGCGCTCTAACTTTCGTTCAGAAAGATTTCGTGAGTTGAATAACGCCGTGTTGGGAGGGGACTTTGGCGGGCTTTGTGTTGAGACAGACAGACAGACACACAGACAGACAGACAGACAGACAGACACACAGACAGACAGACAGACAGACAGACAGACAGACAGACAGACAGACAGACAGACAGACAGACAGACAGACAGACAGACAGACAGACAGACACACAGACACACAGACACACAGACAGACAGACAGACAGACAGACAGACAGACAGACAGACAGACAGACAGACAGACAGACAGACAGACACACACACACACAGACAGACAGACAGAGTGAAGGAGAATTCACCATCTATAAATTCGTCGCCAAACTTCACAACTTTTCTCTACAGTTCCATGTCACAGAACTGTCAATGTCCTTCCACAAGTTAAGCTTATAAAGAAACCGAAACGCTGGCCCGAAACGCTGCACGTACTAGTGGCTTTACAAGATTGTAATTACCATATTATATATTCTCACATTCCCAATGTACCTTCTTGTATATGAATAAATAAATAAATAAATAAATAAGAGGCTTCGAATGGCTGTAAGAAAAATTGGATAGGTAAGGACAGCTTATGTTAGGTGTCTAGGTTAGGTTAGGTTAGGTATTTAGGTTAGGAGAGCCGGTGGCTGAGCGGACAAAACACTGGACGAGTGATCCTGTGGTCCCTGGTTCACACCCGGGCGCCGGCGAGAAACAATGGGCAGAGGTTCTTTCACGCTGATGCTCATGTTACCTAGCAGTAAATAGGTACCTGGGAGTTAGTCAGCTGTCACGGGCTGCTTGCTGGGGGTGGAGGCCTGGTCGAGGACCGGGCCGCAGGGACACTAAGCCCCGAAATCATCTGAAGATGGGTTAGGTTAGGTATTTAGGTTAAGTTAGGTATTTAAATTAGGTTAGGTTAGGTTAGGTTAGGTTAGGTTAGGTTAGGTAATTAGGTTATACTGGCAATTGTCTGTATTTATTGTGGCTGAAGCAGTTAGAGTCCTATGATTCGAACGGTGGAAATGTGCGAGTCATTGTTTGTTACGGTATCGACACCATCGTCGGAGTGTGGAGTGGCAATTACAGCGCCATCTATGAATCTGCACTCTAACTCCCCTGGTATTGGGCGCTTTGTAGACAACGCCATCTGTTGGTGGTGGCCTGGCATCAGTATATGGCTCCGGTGTCCTGCCACGGTCAGAAAGAGAGGTCGATGTGGATGACCTCTGGTGAGTGGCATATCAAGATCAGCGCCATCTAGGTTGTGGCTACAAGTCATAATATCAATTCTCCGGTGAATGAGTGTTATCCCAGAGTCACCCAGTGTACTGTCTGTCTGGCTAATGAACTTTTTATGTCCACAGAGATGACATATGGAGGCGACTGAGCTGAGGAGGGTCCTTCACCTTGGGCAGTCCACGAACTCTTAGCTTGGTCCTGCGAGAAGACTAAGTAGCCGTCGTCGATCCAAGCAGTGTGTGTTAGCTGCTGATATATACAGTGTTTTCGAAGATCAGCGTATCCAGGATTGGCTTGCAAGAGTTAAGGAAAATAGTGATGTATTTATTGTGAAGTGCTGCTTGCAAGCTGCTAGAGGCTTCTGCTAGGGTGTTAACTACCCCTGTTGATGTTTGAGACCCCTGTCAGCGTGATGCTGAAGCCCTCTGCCAGGGAGTACCTGGAGACCGATGGAGGGGTGTAGGCACATCGTGATACTGTGCGGGTGAACTGGCCCATGTAGAAGGTGAACTCGCCAGTGTTAACCAGTGGACAACGTGTACCTGGAATGTTGGTTCACTTGAGCTTGATGAACACTGTCGTTGTCTTGTGCCAGGAGTGAAAGAGGCAGTTGTACACACGTATTGTAATAATCTATAATAATATATATAGTGGCCAAGGGGTAACTATATCAGTGAAGGGAATTGTGTCTTGCTTATATCCCCTATATTTATGCATTGCGCTACTGCTAGATACAACCAGTTTCTTGAAAGCTTACTACCGACTTGGGAGTCGGATATAGTAAAAGTTTATAACATTTAGAACCCGGTTACTGGCCCATAAGTGGCCGTAACACTGTTCGATACATATTTCGAACGTCATCAGTTGGTTAGTCTTCTGTAAAATGTTTGGCAGGATGACTTAACGATCAATTAGCTTTTGTTGATGAGGAAGGACCCTCCCCCTCCCCCCACGACCAGTCCTAACCCCCCTCCCCCCTTGTTCGAACACTTCCCCCTGTTCGAAACCTTATCGATAAACCCTGCATTTGCCCGATGTTAAATGAATTCTGCATTCCTATTGGGCATTTGCCTGAGGCCTCTTGCGCTGATTGGTCACTTGTTAGCCAATAAAACTGCATGTATTACAGCGGCTGGGGAACTACAGTACAATACGGATTAATAGATTTACGTTCTAAAAGAAATACACGTGAATGTCAGGCTCGTTGAGCGGTTACAGCGAGGGAGAGAGAGAGACAGAGAGAGAGAGAGACAGACAGAGAGACAGAGACAGAGACAGACAGAGACCGAGAGAGAGAGAGACAGAGACAGAGACAGAGAGAGACAGAGACAGAGACAGAGAGACAGAGAGACAGAGAGACAGAGACAGAGAGAGAGACAGACAGACAGAGAGACAGAGACAGAGACAGACAGAGACCGAGAGAGAGAGAGAGACAGAGACAGAGACAGAGAGAGACAGAGACAGAGACAGAGAGAGACAGAGAGAGAGACAGAGACCAACACTGCGATGCTCCACGAAGACTCCTGGAACGTCTCCAGCTTGTGTCTTGGATTAAAGATGGAACTTGTGGAGGTGTTTGTACTCACCTAATTGTGCTTGCGGGGGTTGAGCTTTGGCTCTTTGGTCCCGCCTCTCAACTGTCAATCAACTGGTGTACAGTTTCCTGAGCCTATGGGCTCTATCATATCTACATTTGAAACTGTGTATGGAGTCAGCCTCCACCACATCACTACTTAATGCATTCCATTTATTAACTACTCTGACACTGAAAAAATTCTTTCTAACGTCTCTGTGGCTCATCTGGGTACTAAGTTTCCACCTGTGTCCCCTTGTTCGTGTCCACCCGTGGTGAAGAGTTTGTCTTTGTCCGCCCTGTCAATTCCCCTGAGAATTTTGTAGGTGGTTATCATGTCTCCCTTACTCTTCTGTTTTCCAGGGATGTGAGGTTCAGCTCCTTTAGCCTTTCCTCGTAGCTCATTCCTCTCAGTTCCGGGACGAGCCTCGTGGCATACCGCTGAATCTTCTCTAAATTTGTCTTGTGTTTAACTAGGTATGGACTCCAGGCTGGAGCTGCATACTCCAGGATTGGTCTTACAAAGTGGTATACAGGGTTCTGAAAGATTCCTTACACAAGTTTCTAAAGGCAGTTATTATGTTGGCCAGTCTAGCATATGCCGCTGATGATATTCTTTTGAT
>WNGS01109890.1:0-10498 GCA_020271785.1 Procambarus virginalis
ACCATGGAGAGATAAATTGGGAATCAAGGAATCCCCATGGAGGGGACGAACGTGGGGAGCAAAATTAGTAGATGTTTATAGACAGGAATTTCCTAACACAGCATGTGAAGGAAGACACAAGGGAAAGAGGGGAGATGCACCGAGCCTATTAGACCTGATTTCACCCAGAACGTAGAAGATATCGAGAATTTGGAGCATGAAATACCTCTAGGGGCCAGTGACCATTGTGTCCTAGTCTTTGACTACATGATGGAATTCAAACTTATGACCATGGGACAAGAGATCTGGGAAAGGAGAGTTGACTACAGGAAAGGGGACTATAGGAGGATAAGGGACTATCTGGAGAAGTGCAGTGGGAGGAAGGAATTAGAGGAAAAACAGTCCAAGATATGATGGACTAGTCATACAGAAATGCCAAGAGGCCGAAGAGAGATTTATACCAACAGTAAAGGGAAAAAATAAGAAGGAATATATAACCCATGTTTAATAGACAGTGTCAGGAAGCAAAAAATGGCCAGCAGGCGGGAGTGGAGGAAGTATACAGAAGACAAAGGACAGAGGACAACAGGATCAGATGCACAGAGCTAGGAACGATTACATTAACATAAGACGAACATCGGAAGGGACTATGAGAACGATATGCAATCAAAGCGAAAAAAACAACCTAAGCTACTACACAGTCATATAAGAAGAAAAATGTCGGTGAACGACCAAGTGACAAGACTAAGGAAGGCAGAGGGGGCATATACTGAAAGTGACAAGGAAATCTGTGAGGCACTGAATGCCAGTTTCCATGGAGTGTTCACTACCGAGCCGAGCAGCTCCCATTGTTGGAAGGGGTTACCCTAGATGAAAGACTATCAGATATAGAGGTGACAGCAGAGGAGGTAATGAAACAGTGACAACTCTAGATGCATCTAAAGCAGTAGGACCAGACAAAGTATCACCGTGGATACTAAAAGAAGCAGCGCAGGCCCTCAGCGTGCCTCTGGCAATGATCTTTAATGAGTCACTTATGTCGGGAGAATTGCCCAGTTGCTGGAAGAAGGCAAATGTCGTGCCGATCTTCAAGAAAGGCGATAGGGAGGAGGCACTTAACTATAGACCTGTATCACTGACAAGCATCCCCTGTAAAATACTGGAAAGAATAATTAGGCTACGACTGGTTGCACACCTGGAGAACATTAGGTTTGTGAACAACATCAACATGGGTTCTGGACAGGGAAATCGTGCCTAACAAACCTTCTGGAATTCTATGATAAAATAACGAGGATAAGACAGGACAGAGATGGTTGGGCAGACTGCATATTTCTGGACTGCCAAAAAGCCTTTGATACAGTACCGCACATGAGACTGCTGTTCAAACTCGAGAGGCAGGCGGGGTAGGGGGAAAGGTCCTAGCATGGATAAGGAACTACCTAACAGGAAGGAGCCAAAGAGTTACGGTAAGGGGCGAGAAGTCGGACTGGCGAACAGTAACAAGTGGAGTACCACAAGGATCGGTGCTGGGACCAATTCTATTTCTTGTATATGTTAACGACATGTTTACGGGTGTAGAGTCCTACATGTCGATGTTTGCGGATGACGCAAAGTTGATGAGAAGAGTTGTGACAGATGAGGATTGCAGGATCCTCCAAGAGGACCTGAACAGGTTGCAGAGATGGTCAGAGAAATGGCTACTGGAATTCAACACGAGCAAATGTAAAGTTATGGAAATGGGACTAGGAGATAGGAGACCAAAGGGACAGTACACAATGAAGGGGAACAGCCTACCTGTGACGACGCGCGAAAGAGACCTGGGTGTGGACGTAACACCTAATCTATCTCCTGAGGCACATATAAATAGGATAACGACAGCAGCGTACTCTACACTGGCAAAAGTTAGAACATCATTCAGAAACCTAAGTAAGGAGGCATTTAGGGCGCTTTACACTGCCTACGTGAGGCCAGTCTTAGAGTATGCCGCCTCATCATGGAGTCCCCATCTGAAGAAGCATATAATGAAACTGGAAAAGGTTCAGAGGTTTGCAACGAGACTCGTCCCAGAGCTACGAGGGATGGGGTATGAGGAGCGCCTGAGGGAACTGTGCCTTACGACACTAGAAAGAAGAAGGGAGAGGGGGACATGATAGGAACGTATAAAATACTCAGAGGGATTGACAGAGTGGACATAGACGAAATGTTCACACGGAATAGTAACAGAACGAGGGGACATGGATGGAAGTTGGAAACTCAGATGAGTCACAGAGATGTTAGGAAGTTTTCTTTTAGCGTGAGAGTAGTGGGAAAATGGAATGCACTTAAGGAACAGGTTGTGGAAGCAAATACTATTCATAATTTTAAAACCAGGTATGATAGGGAAATGGGACAGGAGTCATTGCTGTAAACAACTGATGCTCGAAAGGCGGGATCCAAGAGTCAATGCTCGATCCTGCAGACACATATAGGTGATACAAACACAAACACACACACACACAACACACAAACACACACACACACAAACACACACCACACACACACACACACACACCCACTGTGACCATCGTTGTCGATTGTGGACGTGGGGTTGGGGAGCTCCTGGTTACTAGTGGGTGGGAGGGGTAATAGGCAACTTCGAAGTGGAAAAGTGTGTACAAGTGAATGAAAAAACCCTTGGGTTTGACCAAACCCATAAGGTAGTGAAGAAAAACAGTATAAGTAGCGTAATTGAAAATAGTTGATGAAGGCAGTACTGGGCAGTGAGTGTGCAGAGTGGACCTGACCTCTGACCGTGACCTCACCCCATCGGCAGCAATACCACGTGGGAGACTCCTGGAGATTCACTCACCTATTGTGTTAGCAGGACGGTAAGATACTTGGAACCCCTGTGGGTAAGTTGGATTATAGCAATGACTAGGTCAGGAAGGGCGTCTAGGTCCAGCAGTATTATGATTGAAGAAGAAGATAGGTTTGTGGAGAAGATGATTGGGAAATTTGTAGAGAAGAGGGATGTCTGGGTAGGTGATCTAATCCAGGGGATTAAAAGTGAAATCTTTAACAAGATACAGGACGAGGTTCAAAGACTCAAACAAGAGTTTATGGAGTATATTCAAGAGGAAATCAGGAAGAGCAGGGTAGAATGGCAAGGAGAAATAACTAGGCTTGCTAATGAATTTGGCAGGCATGGGGAGGCTTGGCAGGGGAAGGGGTAGTAGGAGTAGGGGGAGTAGCGGGAGTGGGAGGGGTGGGGTCAGCCAGGAGGGGGCTACCAGCATGACCCTGACCTGAGAAGAGGACAATCATAATTCATGGATTGCTTGAAGTCAGGGCACCATCCAGGCAGGAAAGGATGGAGATTGAGGATTTGGAGCTACAGGGGATTTTGAGGGACATGAGAGCCCATATGGCAGGGAATGAAGTGGAAGTCCACCGCCGCATTGGACCATACAACTGTAACAGAAAACGTCCTGTCCTGGTGCAGTTCACAAACGAAGAGGCAGTGGATTACATACTGCATCACAACACTTGCTCAGAGGTAGCGAAAGTTACTTCACGTATATATTGACAATTCATGACGAAGGAGGAGCAGGTAGCCCACAGAGCAAGCAAACTTCCACGATACAACTCTCCCATTTGAGCATAGTTACACACCCCACTGCTAATCCACCCCAGGATAACCAGCTTCTCACAACTGCTTCTCAGGTTACTCCCTCCCCAAATCAGACCTCCTTGCCCCGGCTTATCTCCCCAACACCTCCCTTGACCCCTCTGACCCCACTGCAGTCAATTTCATCCCACATTCAAGGACCCCCTCATCACCTCAACCCCCAAAACCCGCCCAGCCCTCATTCCCTCAACCCCCAAAACCCACCCAGCCCTCATCCCCTCAACCCCAAAAACCCACCCAGCCCTCATCCCCTCAACCCCCAAAACCTACCCAGCCCTCACCCCTCCTCATCCCCTCTCCTTCCATGTGACCCCCCACCCTTGCGAGGGGGGTGGGAGGTTCCCCCCACCCTCTCTATCCTTCCCCCTCCGACCTCTCAACCTCTATCTGACTCCCAACCTTACGCTATCTGGCAACCCCTCTATGCCTATCAGACCCTCCCTAATCTTCAGACCCAGTATGCCCTTCCTACTCCAGACCTACCTACCCAGGCCCTACCCAAACCCTCCTACCTACCTTCCTAGAAGCCCAGCCCCCATTAACCCCCCAAGCACCCCTCCCGACCTCTTTCACCCCCCATACACCCCCCGGACCCCCCCAGACACCCCCCGGATCCCCCCGGACACCCCCCGGATCCTCCCCACCCCAGTCATCCCCCAGACACCCCCCAGATCCCCCAGGTCCCCCCTGCCCCCAGTCACCCCCCAGACACCCCCCAGATCCCCCCAGACCCCCAGAGGAAGGGAGAACTCTGGTACAGGAGTTTCCATGAAGAATCTCAAGGTTTGGTACACCAATGCTGATGGGTATCTAATAAAGCAGAAGAGATAAAAGAAAGAGTGAGTGAGGCAAATCCTGACATAGTTGCAATTGTGGAAACTAAAATTAATGACATGATCTCAGATGCAATCTTTCCTGAAGGGTACCAGGTGATAAGAAAAGAGAGGACACAGAGACAGGGAGGGGGAGTGGCACTCCTAATAAAGCGGAAATGGAAGTTTGAAGACCTGGGAAATCGGGTTACCAATGAGTGCACAAGCTTTATACATGGAACTTTGACAGTAGATGGGAGGAAGATTGTGATCTTGGTAATCTACAATCCCCCACCAAACAGTAGAAGACCCAGACAGGAGTATGATGACAACAACAAGGCATGCATAGATGAACTGCAGAAGGCAGCAACACTAGCCCACAGAATGAGAGCGAAGCTGCTGATCATGGGGGACCTAAATCATGGAGAGATAATTGGGAATCAAGGAATCCCCATGGAGGGGACGAAACGTGGGGAGCAAAATTAGTAGATGTTATAGACAGGAATTTCCTAACACAGCATGTGAAGGAAGACACAAGGGAAAGAGGAGGAGATGCACCGAGCCTATTAGACCTGATTTTCACCCAGAACGTAGAAGATATCGAGAATTTGGAGCATGAAATACCTCTAGGGCCAGTGACCATTGTGTCCTAGTCTTTGACTATATGATGGAATTCAAACTTGTGACCATGGGACAAGAGATCTGGGAAAGGAGAGTTGACTACAGGAAAGGAGACTATAGGAGGATAAGGGACTATCTGGGAGAAGTGCAGTGGGAGGAAGAAATTAGAGGAAAAACAGTCCAAGATATGATGGACCTAGTCATACAGAAATGCCAAGAGGCCGAAGAGAGATTTATACCAACAGTAAAGGGAAAAAATAAGAAGGAATATAATAACCCATGGTTTAATAGACAGTGTCAGGAAGCAAAATGGCCAGCAGGCGGGAGTGGAGGAAATACAGAAGACAAAGGACAGAGGACAACAGGATCAGATGCAACAGAGCTAGGAACGATTACATTAACATCAGACGGACATCGGAAAGGGACTATGAGAACGATATTGCAATCAAAGCGAAAAAACAACCTAAGCTACTACACAGTCATATAAGAAGAAAAATGTCGGTGAACGACCAAGTGACAAGACTAAGGAAGGCAGAGGGGACATATACTGAAAGTGACAAGGAAATCTGTGAGGCACTGAATGCCAGTTTCCATGGAGTGTTCACTACCGAGCCCGAGCAGCTCCCATTGTTGGAAGGGGTTACCCTAGATGAAAGACTATCAGATATAGAGGTGACAGTGGAGGAGGTAATGAAACAGTTGACAACTCTAGATGCATCTAAAGCAGTAGGACCAGACAAAGTATCACCGTGGATACTAAGAGAAGCAGCGCAGGCCCTCAGCGTGCCTCTGGCAATGATCTTTAATGAGTCACTTATGTCGGGAGAATTGCCCAGTTGCTGGAAGAAGGCAAATGTCGTGCCGATCTTCAAGAAAGGCGATAGGGAGGAGGCACTTAACTATAGACCTGTATCACTGACAAGCATCCCCTGTAAAATACTGGAAAGAATAATTAGGCTACGACTGGTTGCACACCTGGAGAACATTAGATTTGTGAACAAGCATCAACATGGGTTCTGGACAGGGAAATCGTGCCTAACAAACCTTCTGGAATTCTATGATAAAATAACGAGGATAAGACAGGACAGAGATGGTTGGGCAGACTGCATATTTCTGGACTGCCAAAAAGCCTTTGATACAGTACCGCACATGAGACTGCTATTCAAACTCGAGAGGCAGGCGGGGTAGGGGGAAAGGTCCTAGCATGGATAAGGAACTACCTAACAGGAAGGAGCCAAAGAGTTACGGTAAGGGGCGAGAAGTCGGACTGGCGAACAGTAACAAGTGGAGTACCACAAGGATCGGTGCTGGGACCAATTCTATTTCTTGTATATGTTAACGACATGTTTACGGGTGTAGAGTCCTACATGTCGATGTTTGCGGATGACGCAAAGTTGATGAGAAGAGTTGTGACAGATGAGGATTGCAGGATCCTCCAAGAGGACCTGAACAGGTTGCAGAGATGGTCAGAGAAATGGCTACTGGAATTCAACACGAGCAAATGTAAAGTTATGGAAATGGGACTAGGAGATAGGAGACCAAAGGGACAGTACACAATGAAGGGGAACAGCCTACCTGTGACGACGCGCGAAAGAGACCTGGGTGTGGACGTAACACCTAATCTATCTCCTGAGGCACATATAAATAGGATAACGACAGCAGCGTACTCTACACTGGCAAAAGTTAGAACATCATTCAGAAACCTAAGTAAGGAGGCATTTAGGGCTCTTTACACTGCCTACGTGAGGCCAGTCTTGGAGTATGCCGCCTCATCATGGAGTCCCCATCTAAAGAAGCACATAATGAAACTGGAAAAGGTTCAGAGGTTTGCAACGAGACTCGTCCCAGAGCTACGAGGGATGGGGTATGAGGAGCGCTTGGGGGAAATATGCCTTACGACACTAGAAAGAAGAAGGGAGAGGGGGGACATGATAGGAACGTATAAAATACTCAGAGGGATTGACAGAGTGGACATAGACGAAATGTTCACACGGAATAGTAACAGAACGAGGGGACATGGATGGAAGTTAGAAACTCAGATGAGTCACAGAGATGTTAGGAAGTTTTCTTTTAGCGTGAGAGTAGTGGGAAAATGGAATGCACTTAAGGAACAGGTTGTGGAAGCCAATACTATTCATAATTTTAAAACCAGGTACGATAGGGAAATGGGATAGGAGTCATTGCTGTAAACAACTGATGCTCGAAAGGCGGGATCCAAGAGTCAATGCTCGATCCTGCAGACACATATAGGTGAGTATATAGGTGAGTACACACACACACACACACACACACACACAATGACTGTTGATAGTTGGTGACTTCAACTTGAAATCCATAGACTGGGAAGCATATGAAGCTAAAACAGAAGATTTTTGGACCTGTAAATTTGTAGACCTCATCCTGGAAACATTCTTGTATCAACATGTTAAACAAGCTACGAGGATGAGGGAAGGGGACGTTCCCTCCATGCTAGATTTGATATTTACCAGGAAGGAGGAAGAAGTATTTGACATTCAGTACCTTCCTCCCTTGGGTAAAAGTGACCATGTCTTTTTGGGAATAAAGTATGCATTGTGTTATAATCTGGAAGAAAATAAGGAGGATGAGGCAGTTGAAAAACCTGACTTCAAGAGAGGACATTATGGCAACCTTAGAAATTTTTTTAGTGAGTATAATTGGACAGACTTGTTGCTAGGCAAGGAAGTGAATGAGATGTATGTCAAGTTTTGTGAAATATATGATAAAGGCACAAACAAATTTATACCAAAACAGAGATGCAGAACTAGGAAACAGGATTGGTTCAATAGGAATTGCGAGAGGGCCAGAGACCAAAAGACACAAAAATGGAATCAATACAGGAAGAGGCCAAACCCCAAACATACAAACGATACAAAGATGCAAGAAACAACTACACAGCAGTGAGGAGAGAGGCAGAAAGAAATTTTGAAAAAGGGATTGCAGACAAATGTAAAACAGAACCAGGTCTATTCTACAAATTCATAAACAACAAATTGCAGGTAAAGGATAATATTCAGAGGTTGATAATGGGAAATAGATTCACGGAAAATGAAAAGGAAATGTGTGAAACACTAAACGAAAAGTTCCAAAGTGTGTTTGTACAAAATGAAATCTTTAGGGAACCAGACACAATAAGAATTCCAGAGAACAACATAGAGCACATAGAGGTGACTAGAGACGAAGTGGAAAAAATGCTCAAGGAGCTAAGTAAGAACAAGGCAGTTGGTCCAGATGGAGTTTCACCATGGGTTCTGAGAGAGTGTGCACCTGAGCTCAGCATTCCACTTCAGCTGATTTTTCAGGCATCCCTGTTTACAGGAGTTGTAGCTGATGTGTGGAAAAAGGCTAACATAGTTCCAATCTACAAAAGTGGAAGCAGGGAAGACCCCTTAATTATAGACCTGTATCATTGACAAGTGTAATAGTCAAAATATTGGAAAAAATAATTAAAACTAAATGGGTAGAACACCTGGAGAGAAATGATATAATATCAGACCGACAGTATGGTTTTCGATCTGGAAGATCCTGTGTAACGAACTTACTCAGTTTTTATGATCGAGCAACAGAGATTTTACAGGAAAGAGATGGTTGGGTTGACTGCATCTATCTGGACCTAAAAAAGGCTTTCGACAGAGTTCCCCATAAGAGGTTGTTCTGGAAACTGGAACATATTGGAGGGGTGACGGGTAAGCTACTAACATGGATGAAAAATTTCCTAACTGACAGAAAAATGAGGGCCGTAATCAGAGGCAAGGTATCGGATTGGAGGAATATCACGAGTGGAGTACCACAGGGTTCAGTTCTTGCACCGGTAATGTTCATTGTCTACATAAACGATCTACCAGAGGGATTACAGAATTACATGAACATGTTTGCTGATGATGCTAAGTTAATAGGGAAGATAAGAAACCTAGATGATTGTCATGCCCTTCAAGAAGACCTGGACAAAATAAGTATTTGGAGCAACACTTGGCAAATGGAATTTAATGTGAATAAATGCCATGTTATGGAATGTGGAATTGGTGAACATAGACCCCACACAACCTATAAATTATGTGAGAAATCTTTAAAGAATTCTGATAAAGAAAGGGATCTAGGGGTGGTTTTAGATAGAAAACTGTCACCTGAGGACCACATCAAGAACATTGTGCGAGGAGCCTATGCTACACTTTCTAACCTAAGAATTGCTTTTAAATACATGGATGGAGAAATACTAAAGAAATTGTTCACGACTTTTATTAGACCAAAGCTGGAATATGCAGCGGTTGTATGGTGCCCTTATCTTAAGAAGCACATCAACAAACTGGAAAAGGTGCAACGACATGCCACTAAGTGGCTCCCAGAAATGAAGGACAAGAGCTATGAGGAGAGGTTAGAGGCATTAAATATGCAAAAACTAGAAGATAGAAGAAAAAGAGGCGATATGATCACTACGTACAAAATAGTAACAGGAATTGATAAAATCGACAGGGAAGATTTCCTGAGACCTGGAACTTCAAGAACAAGAGGTCATAGATTTAAACTAGCTAAACACAGATGCCGAAGAAACGTAAGAAAATTCACCTTCGCAAATAGAGTGGTAGACGGTTGGAACAAGTTAAGTGAGAAGGTGGTGGAGGCAAAACCGTCAGTAGTTTCAAAGCGTTATATGACAAAGAGTGCTGGGAAGACGGGACACCACGAGCGTAGCTCTCATCCTGTAACTACACTTAGGTAATTACACTTAGGTATTACACTTACACATTACACACACACACCACACACCAACACACACACACACACACACACACACACACACACACACCCACACACCTATAACATTATAATTTTGTCCCACGTTTCGCTATTATCTACTATTTGCTCCCCACGTTTCTCCCCTCCATGGGAATCCTTGATTCCCAATCTATTCTCTCCATGATTTAGGTCCCCCATGATCAGGCAGCTTCCGCTCTCATTCTGTGGGATAGTGTTGCTGCCCTTCTGCAGTTCATCTAGCATGCCTTGTTGTTGTCATCATACTCCTGTCTGGGTCTTCTACTGTTTGGTGGGGGATTGTAGATACCAAGATCACAATCTTCCTCCCATCTACTGCAAAGTTCCATGTATACAAGCTTGTGCACTCATTGTAACGCCGTATTTCCCGGGTCTTCAAACTTCCATTTCCTTTTTATTAGGAGTGCCACTCTCCCCTCCCTGTCTCTGTGTCCTGTCAGTCCTTATCACTTGGTACCACTTCAGGAAAGTTTGCATCTGAGATCATGTCATTCATTTTAGTTTCCACAATTGCTACTATGTCAGCATCTGCCCTCACTCACTTCTTTCTATTTATCTCTTCTAGCTGTATTAGATGCACCCCCCCATCAGCATTGGTGTATGTGTGTGGTGTGTGTGTTGTGTGTGC
>WNGS01109902.1:0-10911 GCA_020271785.1 Procambarus virginalis
CACTACCATCACCAGGTAGCTCCACTACTACCATCACCAGGTAGCTCCACCACTACCATCACCTGGTAGCTACACCACTACAATCACCAGGTAGCTCCACCACTACCATCACCAGGTAGCTACATCACTACCATCACCAGGTAGCTACATCACTACCATCACCAGGTAGCTACATCACTACCATCACTATGTAGCTACACCACTACAATCACCAGGTAGCTCCACCACTACCATCACCAGGTAGTTCCATAACTACAATCACCAGGTAGCTCCACCACTACAATCACCAGGTAGCTCCACTACTACAATCACCAGGTAGCTCCACCACTACTATCACCAGGTAGCTCCATAACTACAATCACCAGGTAGCTACACCACTACAATCACCAGGTAGCTCCACCACTACAATCACCAGGTAGCTCCACTACTACAATCACCAGGTAGCTCCACCACTGCAATCAACACGTAGGTATTCCACTACAATCACCAGGTAGCTACTCCACTACAATCTCCTGGTAGCTGCCAGGTGCGTGTCGTATTTCTGTATGTTGTAACACATCTCATTTCCAAACATTAGCGATGAACAATACAGCAACAAATTAATAATATTCTGATAAAAAATAAAATACTTTTCAGAAATAATAAAACATCAATAATGACTACTGACAGATCCAACTCCTCCATGATGAAAATGTCGGTGGCGGTGGTGGCGGTGGTGTGTCGCGTGTTGTGGTACGTCTGGGGTGTGGTCTAGGACCACCTCCGTCTGCGTCTCCTCCAGCGGCAGTACGACTCCAGCTGGCGGGGACTGTTGAGTAAAGTCCCCCTCTTGAAGGTGATCGTCCCTCCACGCCCCGGGACCTTCACGACCCCCTGGACCTGCTGGACCCTGTCCAGTTGCTTCGTCATGGGCGTCCTCGAGGTGGCAGTCTGGTGGGTCTTGCTCAGGATCCTTAGTGTCCTTCTGGACCTGGACCCAGTTGAGTCCTCCGACAAGGACATGGAGTCGATGGTGCCACCTCCAGTGACCCCACCAGTGACCACCCCCGTGACAACACCAGTGTCACACACTCTGCGCATAACACCGCAGCCCGTGACTCCCGTGACCCGGGGCAGGCGTGTCAAGGTACGACCCAGGTCACGACCCAGGTCACCAGTGACACAGACGTGGTGCTACAGGACACCACCTGTGGCAAAATTGGAGGTGACCACCCCCGTGAATACATCCGTGACACCACCCGTGACTACCCACGTGACCACACCCGTGACCACACCCGTGAATACATCCGTGACACCACCCGTGACACCACCCGTGACCACACCCGTGACCACCCCCGTGACCACACCCGTGAATACATCCGTGACACCACCCGTGACCACACCCGTGACCACCCCCGTGACTACCCCCGTGACAACACCCGTGACAACACCAGTGTCTCACACTCTGCGCATAACACCACAGCCCGTGACTTCCGTGACCCGGGGCAGGCGTGTCAAGATACGACCCAGGTCACGACCCAGGTCACCAGCGACACAGACGTGGTGCTACAGGACACCACCTGTGGCAAAATTGGAGGTGACCACCCCCGTGAATACATCTGTGACCACACCCGTGACCACACCCGTGACCACCCCCGTGACTACCCCCGTGACAACACCCGTGACAACACCAGTGTCTCACACTCTGCGCATAACACCACAGCCCGTGACTTCCGTGACCCGGGCAGGCGTGTCAAGGTACGACCCAGGTCACGACCCAGGTCACCAGTGACACAGACGTGGTGCTACAGGACACCACCTGTGGCAAAATTGGTGGTGACCACCCCCGTGACTACATCCGTGACACCACCCGTGACAACCCTGTGACAACACCAGTGTCACACACTCTACGCATAACACCGCAGCCCGTGACTCCCGTGACCCGGGGCAGGCGTGTCAAGTACGACCCAGGTCACGACCCAGGTCACCAGTGACACAGACGTGGTGCTACAGGACACCACCTGTGGCAAAATTGGAGGTGACCACCCCCGTGAATACATCTGTGACCACCCCCGTGACACCACCCGTGACACCACCCGTGACCACCCCGTGACAACACCAGTGTCTCACACTCTGCGCATAACACCACAGCCCGTGACTTCCGTGACCCTGGGCAGGCGTGTCAAGATACGACCCAGGTCACGACCCAGGTCACCAGTGACACAGACGTGGTGCTACAGGACACCACCTGTGGCAAAATTGGAGGTGACCACCCCCGTGACACCACCCGTGACTACCCCCGTGACAACCCCTGTGACAACACCAGTGTCACACACTCTGCGCATAACACCGCAGCCCGTGACTCCCGTGACCCGGGGCAGGCGTGTCAAGATACGACCCAGGTCACGACCCAGGTCACCAGTGACACAGACGTGGTGCTACAGGACACCACCTGTGGCAAAATTGGTGGTGACCACCCCCGTGACACCACCCGTGACACCACCCGTGACCACCCCGTGACTACCCCCGTGACAACCCCTGTGACAACACCAGTGTCACACACTCTGCGCATAACACCGCAGCCCGTGACTCCCATGACCCGGGGCAGGCATGTCAAGATACGACCCAGGTCACGACCCAGGTCACCCGTGACACAGACGTGGTGCTACAGGACACCACCTGTGGCAAAATTGGAGGTGACCACCCCCGTGACTACATCCGTGACCACACCCGTGACCACCCCCGTGACAACACCAGTGTCACACACTCTGCGCATAACACCGCAGCCCGTGACTCCCGTGACCCGGGGCAGGCAGGGCAGGTCACGACTTCAGTGAACCACAGTTCGTGAACTGAGGAAGAACCTGGTGTAGAAACACCAGATTCCTACCTTAACACTTTGCCGTCGGACGGACAAACACTTTGCCGTGGGGGGCACTAACACTTTGCCGTGAGAGGGACTAAAACTTTGCCGTGGGAGAAACTAGCACCGTGCCGTGGGAGGGACTAACACTGCCGTGGGAGGGACTAACATTTTGCAGAGTGGGGACTAACACTGCCGTAGTGGGACTAACACTTTGCCGTGGGGGGCACTAACACTTTACCGTGGAGGGGCTAACACTTTGCCGTGGAGGGACTAACACTTTGCCGTGGGTGGACTAACACGGCCGTGGTTTTGCGGGCCTCTCGCTCGCTCGGTTTTGCGGGCCTCTCGCTCGCTCGGTTTTGCGGGCCTCTCGATCCGCGGTTTTCCGGGCCTCCTGCTCGCTTGGTTTTGCGGACCTCTCGTTCGCTCGGTTTTGCGGGCCTCTCGCTCGCGCGGTTTTCCAGGCCTCCTGCTCGCTTGGTTTTGCAGACCTCTCGTTCGCTCGGTTTTGCGGGCCTCTCGCTCGCTCGGTTTTGCGGGCCTCTCGCTCGCTCGGTTTTGCGGGCCTCTCGCTCGCTCGGTTTTGCGGGCCTCTCGCTCGCTCGGTTTTGCGGGCCTCTCGCTCGCTTGGTTTTGCGGGCCTCTCGCTCGCTCGGTTTTGCGGGCCTCTCGCTCGCTCGGTTTTGCGGGCCTCTCGCTCGCTCGGTTTTGCGGGCCTCTCGCTCGCTCGGTTTTGCGGGCCTCTCGCTCGCTCGGTTTTGCGGGCCTCTCGCTCGCTCGGTTTTGCGGGCCTCTCGCTCGCTCGGTTTTGCGGGCCTCTCGCTCGCTCGGTTTTGCGGGCCTCTCGCTCGCCCGTTTTGCGGGCCTCTCGCTCGCCCGGTTTTGCGGGCCTTTCGCTCGCTCGGTTTTGCGGGCCCTTTGCTCGCACGGTTTTGCGGGCCTCTCGCTCGCTCGGTTTTGCGGGCCTCTCGCTCGCTCGGTTTTGCGGGCCTCTCGCTCGCTCGGTTTTGCGGGCCTCTCGCTCGCTCGGTTTTGCGGGCCTCTCGCTCGCTCGGTTTTGCGGGCCTCTCGCTCGCTCGGTTTTGCGGGCCTCTCGCTCGCTCGGTTTTGCGGGCCTCTCGCTCGCTCGGTTTTGCGGGCCTCTCGCTCGCTCGGTTTTGCGGGCCTCTCGCTCGCTCGGTTTTGCGGGCCTCTCGCTCGCTCGGTTTTGCGGGCCTCTCGCTCGCTCGGTTTTGCGGGCCTCTCGCTCGCTCGGTTTTGCGGGCCTCTCGCTCGCCCGGTTTTGCGGGCCTCTCGCTCGCCCGGTTTTGCGGGCCTCTCGCTCGCCCGGTTTTGCGGGCCTTTGGCTCGCTCGGTTTTGCGGGCCCTTTGCTCGCACGGTTTTGCGGGCCTCTCGCTCGCTCGGTTTTGCGGGCCTCTCGCTCGCTCGGTTTTGCGGGCCTCTCGCTCGCTCGGTTTGCGGGCCTCTCGCTCGCCCGGTTTTACGGGCCTCTCGCTCGTCCCTTTTTGCGGGCCTCTCGGTCGCGCGGTTTTGCGGGCCTCTCAGTCGCGCGGTTTTGAGGGAATAATGCTTGCGTGGTGTTAGTCCCCCCAACGGCAAAGTGTTACTTCCCAATGGCAATGTGTTAGTTCCAATGGCAATGTGTTAGTCCTAATGGCAAAGTGTTAGTCCCAATGGCAAAGTGTTAGTCCCAATGGCAAAGTGTTAGTCCCAACGGCAAAGTGTTAGTCCCAATGGCAAATTGTTAGGCCCCACAGCAAAGTGTTTCCCCCCACCGGCAAAGTGTTAGTACCTCCCACGGCATAGTGTTAAGCCCTTCCAAAGCAAAGTGTTAAGCCCTTCCAAAGCAAAGTGTTAACCCCTTCCACAGCAAAGTGTTAACCCCTCCTGCGGCAAAGTGTTAGTCCGCCACGGCAAAGTGTTAGTCCGCCACGGCAAAGTGTTAGTCCGCCACGGCAAAGTGTTAGTCCCCCCACCGGCAAAGTGTTTCCCCCCCACGGCAAAGTGATATTTCCCCCCCCCCCACGCCAAAGTGTTAGTCCCCCCAACAGCAAAGTGATATTCTCCCCCCCCCCAACGGCAAAGTGTTAGGAGCGAGTGACCAAGAGTATTCACCTAATTGTGCTTACGAGGGTTTGGCTCTTTCGACTCACTTCCCAACTGTCATATATCAAATGATTTTTTTTTGCCACAAAACAATCACACACACACACACACACACACACACACACACACACAGAATGTCAGGATGATAAGAGATGCAGAAAGACAATGCGAAAATGACATCTCAAGCAAGGCAAAGACTCAGCCTAATTTGCTGCATAGCCACATCAGGAGAAAAACAACAGTAAAGGAACAGGTTATAAATTAAGAATAGGGGAAGAAACATTCACTACAAACGACAAGGAAGTGTGTGAGGAACTGAATAAGAAATTCCTATAGGTCTTCCCCTTAGAGCAAGGAGAAATCCCAGAGATAAGAGAGGGAATAAGCCAAGTTTTCATGAATTAATATATTTTCACTAATATTTTCTTATGAAATGATAAAGCTACCCATTTCATTATGTATGAGGTCAATTTTTTTATTGGAGTTAAAACTAACATAGATATATGACCGAACCTAACCAACCCTACCTAACCTAACCTATCCTATCTTTATAGCTTAGGTTAGGTCAGGTCAGGTAGCCGAAAAAGATAGGTAAGGTTAGGTAGGTTAGGTAGACGAAAATTAATTAATTCATGAAAACTTTGCTTATTAGGCAAATCGGGCCTTGCATAGTAGGCTGGGAAGTACATTCTCGCTACTAGGTACGACATATATATATATATATATATATATATATATATATATATATATATATATATATATATATATATATATATATATATATATATATATATATATATATATATATATATATATATATATATATATATATATATATATATATATTATATATATATATATATATATATATATATATATATATATATATATATATTGTGACGGTGTTCCCCCCTTCTAATTCTCCCACGCCTGCTGTAAGAGTCATGTCCACTATTCCCGAGCGTTCTCTACATTGCAGGCAACAATTGAACATATGTGGGAGAGAACAGTATTCTCGAAGAGCCGAGAAATTTGCGAAAATGTAGCATTTTGGCCTGTGGGATAGGCCCTTTAGGGAGCCAATATGGCGCTGGCAAGTCTGTCTTCCCGCCAAAACTGTGTGACGTCAGTGGCACCAGATTGGTCACCGTCAGCGACATGGCACTGGGAGCCAATGAAAACCAACTTTGGGAAAAGTGACGTCACATAGGCATAGGGGGTCCGCCCGTGTTGGCGCCAGGCGACATCAGTCTTTCACGACACGTCCGAGAGGTAGGACGCGCGATCGGTCATCCTGTCAGAGTGACGGATTTACCGAACTCCGGTGGATGTAAGCGTCTCCAGTTGTTGGCACGCACTCTGTGAAGTCTTCCTACAACCCAGAAGTGGCTTAGATAAGGAATTGACAGAATATTGAGCAACAAGTGCTCAGGGACAGGTGCGTTGCAAGAAGTGGGCCGGGCATCGATGTGTGTCGTCGTTGGCAGTTCACCAGTATAAGAGGCAGCTTAGTGGCCGGGCCACCCACCGTGAGTGAACCAGGTTGACAACCTTGTCAACCAGGTTGAACGTGTGATCGACGATCCTGTCAAGTTTGACAGTAACCCCACCTTCGTGGAACCCTACGAGTCAACAGTTGGATGCAAGCACGTCGAGAAGTCTTCCCAAATACCTAGCGATATATCTAGACGACGAGGGAATTGACAGTGTTGTGAGCTTCAAGTGCTCTGAAGTCGGGTGCTGTGCGTGTGTCGTCCGGGACGACTGATAACTTCAGTGACTTCGTAGTGGTGAGAGGCAGTTCCTCTGGGAATACAGTGACAAGGACTAATCGGGAAACGTACGACGACCGCCGAGACGTATGGCTGGCTGCCGTAGTTGGGAGGAAAGTTGATGGCCAGGAGACCGACTTCAACCCTGGGACGTACTGTAGAGAAAGAAGCACGGACCTGCTGTGTACAGAAGCGGCGAGACGCGACATCCTAAGGCGTGGGGCTTGTGTTTCTGGATGAACGAGGCGAGAGCCTGGACCAGGAGCTACAACCCAACTGTCATCCTAGGATAGGTGAAGTAGGTGTTTACAGTTCCCTCCCATTTCCCCTTTAGTTAGCTATATATATATATTCTTGTCAGGATATCTTATATGTCGTGAGCAAGTCTCACCTGAGTCTAAGTCACAGAGAGCACAGTATGTGGTGAGGCTGCCCAGAGCGCTCACAGTATCAATTTACATATATATCTATGTGTGGGTGTGTGCAAGCACCAAGATTCATCAGAGTATTTACTGTGACTATTATTATTGATCTGTGATTATTATTATTATATATAGGTAGTAAACCAGATATTGGTGTATTGATCTCTATAATCCATTGATATAAATGCCTGTTGGTTGATCTCTATAATCTATCAATATAAATGCCCGTGTGTTGATCTCTATAATCTATCAATATAAATGCCTGTGTGTTGATCGCTATAATCTATCAATATAAATGCCTGTGTGTTGATCTCTATGATCTATTGATATATATATATATGCCTGAAGTTTGATTAATGATTTATATATGACATGATTGTGTGCTGAATAATATCATATACGTGAAGTGTTTGCCAGTGATATCTCTTTAAGAGGAAGTATGAATATAAAGAAAAGTTCAGCGATCAGGCGAGTGCATTCACAGTAAATATTATTAAGAAGAGAGTAATCTTTTGGTACGGTGAAAAGTCACTGTGAGAGTATTGTGAATATAGATGTTGATCGTGAGGCCAGTGAAATCATAAGTAAACCATGCGAACGTTGAATAGTGTTTTGGAAAAAGTTAAATAAACGGTGATCGTGACAATTAGAAAACAAGTACTAGTCTGTTCCCACGATCGCGAGGGGCCGGTCAGCTGAGTCTGACAGGTGACACGTGCCGATGTTGCCATATGGTGCGCTCTAGAATATTATGCTATGAATGGAGCGATTGTCATATATTAATTCTGATACATTGATGCATATATATTTCTCGTTGTCTTTTAAGTAAAATACCAAAACTCTTTGGTGTTTGATATCATCCCCTCCATTTATCTTGTGACCGTGTTATGATGTAAAGTAGAGTGACCTGCCTGATACTATATTACTGGATTTTGCTCTTGCCACAATTACACCTGACCACTGCAGTGTTACTGGACACCAAAAACAAACAGTTGGCGACCTTGAAGGCTGTGTAAGAGTTCGGTGTCGGGAGGGCCACAGATTGAGGGAACGATCTGTGCTCCCACTCATCTTACAAATCTAAGGCCGGTTGTGAGATCGACTGGGATACTCTCCGAGGCCAGCAGTGGAGCCTAGAGGATTGAGGGAAGACCCGCCGAACGACGGTGAGTAAGGGTTATTGTTGGAGCAACCACCTGGAAAGGAGATCCAGTCTACTGTTGCTTTAACCCTTCTCTAACGAGAACACCGTGAAACCCGACATTGGCGACCTTGCCAGGATTACGAGCAAGATCAAGGTGGTAATGTGGTATTAAATATCAGGCCTAGTTTTCACTCATTGTCACAAGATGGAGGGTGATAAAGTAGCCAGGTTTATAGACACGAGAGACGAGCAAGTACTGGAGGAGTGCACCAAGGCACAGTTGCAGACGATCGCCGACCACTTTGGGATCAAGTTGAGAGCTTCCAAAGTGGGAGAAAGAAGACTTGAGATCATGGCACAGCTCAAGGCACGTGATGAAGCCTTAGGAGAGGAGCGACCACAGACACCTGCCAGTGGAGGAGAGAACCTGAGTACCGGTGGCAGCAGCCGGGGATCCAGTGGCAGCAGGCGCAGTATCAAGCTAGAAATAATGAAGATGCAGATAGAAGCACAGCTGAAGCGTGAGGAGCAGAAAGGGAAGCACAGCGCGCAGAGAAGAAGAGAGCACAGCTGAGGCGCGAGGAAGCAAAGAGAGAAGCACAGCTGCGCGAGAAGAAAGAGAAGCACAGCTGAGGCGCGAGGAAGCAGAGCGAGAGGCAGAAGCACAGCTGCGTAGAGAGAACGAGAGGCACAAGCACAGCTGCGCAGAAGAACGAGAGGCACAGCTACGAGAGGGGCGCGAGATAGACGCTAGGACGAAGCTGCAGCAGGTTGAAGCTAACAAGGATTGAGCTGAAGCGAGCTGAGCTGGGACTAGTTCCAACTACCCCACCACAACAGCAGGAACCGCCGAGTGAGAGAGAGGGATTTGCCCGTCTTCGTGCCTAATGAGGCTGAGGGCTTCTTCGAGCATTTCGAGAGGGTCGCTTGAAGAAGTGGCCGAGGGCAGAGTGGGCGGAGCTAGTTCAAGGAAGGCTCACTGGTGAAGCTCGTGAAGCTTATAACATGCTCGACCTCCAGGAATGTACCAACTATATGCAGTAAAACGGGCCGTGCTCCATTCGTTCAAGCTGACGCCGGAGTGCTATAGGAAAAGGTTCAGAGAATGTACCCGATCGCCAGGAAAATCGTATGCGGAGACGGCGAGGACATGGAGAGGAAATTCGTGAAATGGCTGGAGTCGGAAGGAGCAAGATCGGCTGAACAGATCAAGAGGCTAATGGTCATGAAAAGTTTATGTCCGTGCTCTCTCTCCTGAGATTAGGGTGAGAGTAAAGGAGGCGGACATCAAGGACCCGAGAGCCGCAGCCGATCGAGCAGACATGCTAGAGGAAGCTTTACGTCCATGTCGAGAGGGACAGCACCGACCGCCCGCATTCTCCAGTTATGGAGGAATAATAGAAGGTCGGACGGTTGGAGGACGGGACCGAGTTTTCCCAGGTCCTACCCCTCGAATGGAGACAGCAGAGGACAGAAGAGTGCTGTGGAACCGCCGAAGAAGTCACCGAGGGAGAGCTCAAGAGATCTTGTTATCGTCACGGCCGGAGAAGCTGAGCATGAGTCTTTGGAAGGCGCAAGAGGAGTCCGCGAAGAAGAAGGATCCGTTGTTTCAACTGCGGTTAATAGGACACATGGCGCGCGAATGCAGACGTCCTAAGCAGCGGGGTTACGTTGCTTTGTGCGGGTAGAGGACCAGTTAGCGGAGGAGTGCGGGATGGACCCGTACGTAGGAAGAAGGAGGCTAACCCGTTCGTGCGTGAGGGAACTGTAAGGGTGGGGGGACGCAGACCCATCCCGGTATGATGCTGAGAGATACTGGGGCGGAATTTACCCTGGTGAGCAGAACCCTTTTCCCCGAGTGTCACGAGAATACCTGTGTGTTGAGGCAAGTGTGACCACTGTGGAGGCCAGTGCAGATGCCCCTACACCAGGTAACCCTGAGTTCGGTTTATGGATGCCAAACCCTAGTAGTGGGGGTCTGTGCGACGATGCCCACGAGGGAGGCACAGTCATTTTGGAAATGACGCATGTGAGGACGTGTCCTACCGAACCTTGTGAAGGACGAGGAGTGCTTGGAGCCTTAGAGAAGAAAGGCGAAGTGTTCGACGCCTATGGGGACGAGAAAGGAATCGCCATGGAGGCGTTCCCTGTCTGTGCTTTAACGCCGAGGCAGTGCGACGGACGAGGAGGACGTGGATCTGATAAGGCCGACGAGGAGACGTCCGCCGGCCTGGATGGATCACCTCGTCATGGAACCCGGAGAGCGAGTGGAGGGCGAAAGCAGCCCGGAAGGTGAGGTACAGGTGACCCTCACCAGTTCTCTCGGGTGGACCGCACTAGCTCGAGGAGATGCAGCAGGCAGAATTCCCCAGTTGATTTGTAAGGCCAAAGGAGGACGTGTTGGTCCCGAAAGCTACTCACTTAACAGGCAAGAAGGCATGTTAATAAGACAGTGTAACCTGTAAGGATGGAGGTCGGAAAAGCCTCTCCAGTACAAGAGATCAAGTAGCGTTGCCACCAAGTGCAGAGCGGCAGTGTTGAGTCCGTTGCACGCTGTTGACTCTGCGGTCACCTAGGGGTGACCACGATGCGACGTCAACGTCGAGAGAAGTGGCTGGGCA
>WNGS01109911.1:0-10089 GCA_020271785.1 Procambarus virginalis
GTAGTTGAAAAATCAGTCTCGAAAATTCATTTTTATTTCTAGTCTGACGCAACACTTGAGAGCATTTCGTAAAACTTATTACATTTTCAAAGACTTTAGTTTACACACACACACAACTATAACTGAATAGAGCTTAAACATCTTCGATTTTTTTTTATATACACCTGCATTTGGGTGAGGTGATATGTTACAATAGTTTGGATGAGGTGAAAACAAACTTTCAACACAAGCGAGAACGGGGTATAAGCTAAAGGGAAGAATGGAAGTAAATGCAGAGAGCTTATTGGCCCATATTTCTTGATGCTTCTATATTGGAGCGGAGTCTTGAAGTGGGTAGAATATAATTGTGCATTAATTGGCTGTTGATTGCTGGTGTTGACTTCTTAATGTGTAGTGCCTCGCAGATATCAAGCCGCCTGCTATCGCTGTATCTATCGATGATCTCCGTGTTTTCTGTTAAGACTTCTCTGGTGATGGTCTGGTTGTGGGAAGAGATTATATGTTCCTTGATAGAGCCCTGTTGCTTATGCATCGTTAATCGCCTGGAAAGAGATGTTGTTGTCTTGCCGATATACTAAGTTCTTTGAGGCTTACAGTCCCCAAGTGGGCATTTGAAGGCATAGACGACATTGGTTTCTTTCAAAGCGTTCTGCTTTGTGTCTGGAGAGTTTCTCATGAGTAGGTTGGCAGTTTTCTTGGTTTTATAGTAAATCGTCAATTGTAGAAGTAAATCTACAATTGACGATTATCTATTATAGGTTCAAATAGCTTCGGCTATCACTTCCTTATGTCCGGTCGTGATGGTCAAGCGGATTAAGGCGTCCTGTATAATACCATGAGAAAAGAGGGAAGCCTAATATGTCGCATTTATTACGGTATCGACCAATCCGTTAACAAAATGTGACGTATTAGAGCAAATTAAAACAGCAATATTGACGTTATATATATACCTCGTTTTGCCTCCGTAACATATTTTTTTTAGAAAACAATCTAGTTTTCTCTTGAAGATGTCCACGGTTGTTCCGGCAATATTTCTTATAGTCGCTGAAGTTGTACTCTTCGTACGCCTATTTGTATAATGTATACAAATGTACAGTGTTTTTGTACATTTACACCTCTACCATAATCCAATCCAACGATTGGATTATGGTAGAGGTGTAAGGCAGGTGAAAACCTTTCTAATCAGAGCACGAGGATTAGTGACCCCAACACTAATGCATTTTATATATAATGTTACTATAAAACAATAGTAATTGTTTTAAGAGTAATTGCTGCAGAGTAATTATATTCAAGGGTCGTGATTAAGGTTCAAACCTACGCACGGGATGTTCCCAAATTGAAATTGAAATTGAAATAAGTTTATTGAGGCGATTAGGCGTGCACGATTACTGGGGATTGTTGCTGCTTCCAGTAAAGTTGTGTCTTCTTTGTCTACAATGGGGCTGTCCCAGCTGGATTGATTCTTGGTTTCGGCATGGCTGGTCTGAGTGCTGGGTCTGCCATGGCACCCCATTTCGTGTCGCATTCCGTGTGGTGGGGGTCCTGTATCCTCGCTACATCACTCAAGGTGTCAGGCAGAATTTCCTTAACCAGATCATCAGATGCTGAGGAGGAAGACAGGAAGGCTGGGACAGCAATTTGGGTGGCGGTGCAGACACCGAAGCCACCGAGCCGGACAGGAAGAGTGGCTTGTTTCCACTGACATTCGTTGAGGGAGATGTTAAGAACTTTTTCTAGCATGGTCTTCAGTAAGAGGTCATACGCTTCAAGCTTTCGGCTGTTGTAAGATGGGGCGCACCTCAGGTAGTAGGTTAGCCTCGGAAGGGATAGGCACTTAGTGAGGAGATATAAAGCATCGTGAGCATCGATGTCACCTATTCTGTCTTCCATCCTCCTGAGGTCTGTGATTTTCTTGTCAAGGATCTCCTCAATGGCGTTAGACCCGAGGGGGGGGGGGGGGCTCCAAGGAGGGTGCTGTTCTCGACCCTAATGACATGGGCTCCAGGCAAGGCAGGCCTTATTCTAGCTACGATGTCTGGGTTGGTGGAGATTACTTCACACTTGGAAGGGTTCAGGAAGAGACCCAGGCTTACTTCTTGCTCCCTTATTTTCCTGATATTTTGCAAAAGGTGGTCTATGGTGCCAGCTATAGTGCCATCATCCAAAAACCAGATGTTGAACTTGCTGGACAAGCTTTCGGTGATTTCTTTTAAGACTAAGCAGAAAAGAAGTGGAACAAGAGGATCACCTTGCTAAACACCTTCACATGATCTGATTTCGTGTTCACCAAAGAGCAGTTTTGACTCACCACTGTAACACGATAGTATGAACGAGTAGAGGGGCCAGAAATGGCGATGTACGGCACAAAGTACTGCATCTCTTCTGACCATGTTGAAGGCATTCTTAAAGTCCAGTTGAGCAGGGCCTTTCATCAGAAATGTTGGTGATGTATGCTCGTGCTGCATGGGCAGCAGCTTCACAGCCTTGGGGGATTCCAAATCCTAGCTGGATTGGTTTCAGCAATTCAGCCACTTGCTGGCTGACAACCCTCGTAGCAGCCTTGGCAACCAGGCGTCGGAGAGTGTTGCCGACAGTGATTGGCCTGATTCCCTCGTCCTCCTTTTTGAGAGCACAGAGGGAGACACCAAAAAAGAGGGGCCTGATGACCTCAGGTATATCACCAGCCTGGCACGTGTTGACGAACCTTGTGAGTTCCATAAGAAGATATTGTGCAGCATCACCAAATGCAGGATTTAACATTTGCTTGATGTGTTGAGGTTTTAACCCTGTAAAGCCGCCTGCTGACCCAGGTGGAAAAGAAAGGGCTGCTTTGTAGACTTCAGGTTCACCAACAGTTAATGGGTCTGAAATGGTGACGGCTGGTGGCGGAACGATGTTGTTGCCTTGTGGGGCTCTGGATGGGTTTGCCGGGCCGATGCTGTGGCTGAGTTCAAGGAGCAATTTTCTCGTCACTGGTGAGGACTCTAATAGCACTTGTGGTATTTCCCTCTTCAATTTTCTTGGTGATTTGTGCTTTGATTTTGTACGTTTCCTGTATGTTGTTGTTACCATTTCTGCGGTGGGTGTGTTTTGCTCGAAAAGGCAGGCGAACTAGGTTATCCCCCTTGGGTATTCATTTATCGCCCTAAGGACCGAGGATGCAAGTGATTTGTCCCTCCTTGGAGGAATGGTGAGGCATACATTGCCAAACAAAAGGACATTATGCCACGCTTGAATGTTTTCCGGGGCATCATTTACCCTTTTCAGAAGATTACAGAGTTTGGTTGCTGCATTTCGGCGGGCTGCTTTTGGGATGTGTGGTAATGTTCTAGCAGACGTCGCCATGATCGCTTGGGTGAGGTTTTCAGATGAGATTAGGTTAATGGGAGTCTCTTCCCTAACTGTTAATGGCAGCTGGCTATTGCTTCCCTTTGGAAGCTGGTGGGAACGACTGCACCTTACCTCATTGACGGTGTGAAAGCGGATAACACCACCGTTAGAGTTTATGGCGGTGTTTTTGTTGCGTTCTCGGGAAAAACCTCTTTATATATATTATATATGTATGTGTGTAAATCACGAAAATTAACACATGATGAAAAATGTGACAATGTCAGACCACGGAGGAAGAATTGAAACAGGAATTTCCTTAAGTACTTTCGTATATTAATACATCTTCAGAAGGAATGTTTTACATTCCTTCTGTATTTACATTCCAATCATTATGTTTTACAGGTCAAGTATTGGAGATATATAGGCAGGAGAAAGAGGTACAATGAGAAATGAATGGGAATTAGGTGGATACTGCAGAAGGCCTATTGGCCCATACGATGCAGTTCCTATTTATACACACACATGTATATACATATACTCAACACATTTATATATATATATATATATATATATATATATATATATATAATATATATATATATATATATTATATATATATATATATATATATATATATATATATATATATACATACATACATACATACATACATATATATATATATATATATATATATATATATATATATATATATATATATATATATATATATATAATATATATATATATATATATATATATATATATATATGTATATATATACATATGTATTGGGACTTTGCCCATAGGTTCATCCAACACAAAACTCTACAGACAATTTGAGAAGTAAACAATCATTATGTTTACCTGTGCAGGAACCTGACAGTACGACACATCCATGTAGCTGGTGTTTACACACAAGACATTCTATGTGTGGCAAAGATGGCATCACTGACCGCTCCCCAAAGCTGAACCAAGTCAGCAATATACGTGACGGATGTCAGATAGCTCTCACTAAGCCGTGTAGTCTGCTGGCGTTGTGGCAGCAATGAACATTAGCAGGTGAATTATATGTAGAAAATCTTCTACCATCTGATCAATAGATCAGATTTATTCATAAGTAGGGTGTAGCCTTGGTAAAGTTTGTGTACCAGGCTGATACACAGGCAGGTTGCGCTAGTTACACGGGGAAAGTGTAGAGTCTAGCTAGAAAGGGAGAGGTAGGTGTACCAATACACTAAGTTAATACACAGAAACGACAAGGGGAACAAAACTCGAGACGCCTCGTCGATGTTGGATACGGAGTTCATCTGATCCACTTTGGGACTGGTCGGCTTCATCCTGGTCACCTCTCGCCTGCCTCGCTGATGACGCTGCTGCTCCTGCTGGTGCTGTTGCTTGTACTGGTGCTGCAGGTGCTGCTGCTTGTACTGATGCTGTTGTTGCCGGTGCTGCTCCATGTACTGGTCCCGGCATAGGCCTGCTGAAACTGAAGGGGAAGTTGTGGGGAGTTAGTCTAGCTCTCTAGTTCCAGATGAGAGTCACTTATCCAAGTGCATATTAACAGAGTTTATTTAGTTCTGGACTGCTTTCGGCCTAAAGTATACTTGGTGGTATATCGTTAACTCTTGTGGTAGTCTTATAATCCTCTACAGGTTGATGCACAAACCAGTTGTATTGTTTGCACTTTATTGACTAAGTATTATATCTTAGTGAGATAAAGTGCAAAGAAAAGAACTGGTTTGTGCATCAACCTGTAGAGGATTATAAAGACTACCACAAGAGTTAACGATATACCACCAAGTATACTTTAGGCCGAAAGCAGTCCAGAACTAAATAAACTCTGTTAATATGCACTTGGATAAGTGACTCTCATCTGGAACTAGAGAGCTAGACTAACTCCCCACAACTTCCCCTTCAGTTTCAGCAGGCCTATGCCGGGGACCAGTACATGGAGCAGCACCGGCAACAACAGCATCAGTACAAGCAGCAGCACCTGCAGCACCAGTACAAGCAACAGCACCAGCAGGAGCAGCAGCGTCATCAGCGAGGCAGGCGAGAGGTGACCAGGATGAAGCCGACCAGTCCCAAAGTGGATCAGATGAACTCCGTATCCAACATCGACGAGGCGTCTCGAGTTTTGTTCCCCTTGTCGTTTCTGTGTATTAACTTAGTGTATTGGTACACCTACCTCTCCCTTTCTAGCTAGACTCTACACTTTCCCCGTGTAACTAGCGCAACCTGCCTGTGTATCAGCCTGGTACACAAACTTTACCAAGGCTACACCCTACTTATGAATAAATCTGATCTATTGATCAGATGGTAGAAGATTTTCTACATATAATTCACCTGCTAATGTTCATTGCTGCCACAACGCCAGCAGACTACACGGCTTAGTGAGAGCTATCTGACATCCGTCACGTATATTGCTGACTTGGTTCAGCTTTGGGGAGCGGTCAGTGATGCCATCTTTGCCACACATAGAATGTCTTGTGTGTAAACACCAGCTACATGGATGTGTCGTACTGTCAGGTTCCTGCACAGGTAAACATAATGATTGTTTACTTCTCAAATTGTCTGTAGAGTTTTGTGTTGGATGAACCTATGGGCAAAGTCCCAATACATATGTATATATATACATATATATATATATATATATATATATATATATATTATATATATATATATATATATATATATATATATATATATATATATATATATATATATATATATATGTATGTATGTATGTATGTATATATATATATATATATATATATATATATATATATATATATATATATATATATATATATATATATATATATATATATATATATATATATATATATATATATATATATAAATGTGTTGAGTATATGTATATACATGTGTGTGTATAAATAGGAACTGCATCGTATGGGCCAATAGGCCTTCTGCAGTATCCACCTAATTCCCATTCATTTCTCATTGTACCTCTTTCTCCTGCCTATATATCTCCAATACTTGACCTGTAAAACATAATGATTGGAATGTAAATACAGAAGGAATGTAAAACATTCCTTCTGAAGATGTATTAATATACGAAAGTACTTAAGGAAATTCCTGTTTCAATTCTTCCTCCGTGGTCTGACATTGTCACATTTTTCATCATGTGTTAATTTTCGTGATTTACACACATACATATATAATATATATAAAGAGGTTTTTCCCGAGAACGCAACAAAAACACCGCCATAAACTCTAACGGTGGTGTTATCCGCTTTCACACCGTCAATGAGGTAAGGTGCAGTCGTTCCCACCAGCTTCCAAAGGGAAGCAATAGCCAGCTGCCATTAACAGTTAGGGAAGAGACTCCCATTAACCTAATCTCATCTGAAAACCTCACCCAAGCGATCATGGCGACGTCTGCTAGAACATTACCACACATCCCAAAAGCAGCCCGCCGAAATGCAGCAACCAAACTCTGTAATCTTCTGAAAAGGGTAAATGATGCCCCGGAAAACATTCAAGCGTGGCATAATGTCCTTTTGTTTGGCAATGTATGCCTCACCATTCCTCCAAGGAGGGACAAATCACTTGCATCCTCGGTCCTTAGGGCGATAAATGAATACCCAAGGGGGATAACCTAGTTCGCCTGCCTTTTCGAGCAAAACACACCCACCGCAGAAATGGTAACAACAACATACAGGAAACGTACAAAATCAAAGCACAAATCACCAAGAAAATTGAAGAGGGAAATACCACAAGTGCTATTAGAGTCCTCACCAGTGACGAGAAAATTGCTCCTTGAAACTCAGCCACAGCATCGGCCCGGCAAACCCATCCAGAGCCCCACAAGGCAACAACATCGTTCCGCCACCAGCCGTCACCATTTCAGACCCATTAACTGTTGGTGAACCTGAAGTCTACAAAGCAGCCCTTTCTTTTCCACCTGGGTCAGCAGGCGGCTTTACAGGGTTAAAACCTCAACACATCAAGCAAATGTTAAATCCTGCATTTGGTGATGCTGCACAATATCTTCTTATGGAACTCACAAGGTTCGTCAACACGTGCCAGGCTGGTGATATACCTGAGGTCATCAGGCCCCTCTTTTTTGGTGTCTCCCTCTGTGCTCTCAAAAAGGAGGACGAGGGAATCAGGCCAATCACTGTCGGCAACACTCTCCGACGCCTGGTTGCCAAGGCTGCTACGAGGGTTGTCAGCCAGCAAGTGGCTGAATTGCTGAAACCAATCCAGCTAGGATTTGGAATCCCCCAAGGCTGTGAAGCTGCTGCCCATGCAGCACGAGCATACATCACCAACATTTCTGATGAAAAGGCCCTGCTCAAACTGGACTTTAAGAATGCCTTCAACATGGTCAGAAGAGATGCAGTACTTTGTGCCGTACATCGCCATTTCTGGCCCCTCTACTCGTTCATACTATCGTGTTACAGTGGTGAGTCAAAACTGCTCTTTGGTGAACACGAAATCAGATCATGTGAAGGTGTTTAGCAAGGTGATCCTCTTGTTCCACTTCTTTTCTGCTTAGTCTTAAAAGAAATCACCGAAAGCTTGTCCAGCAAGTTCAACATCTGGTTTTTGGATGATGGCACTATAGCTGGCACCATAGACCACCTTTTGCAAAATATCAGGAAAATAAGGGAGCAAGAAGTAAGCCTGGGTCTCTTCCTGAACCCTTCCAAGTGTGAAGTAATCTCCACCAACCCAGACATCGTAGCTAGAATAAGGCCTGCCTTGCCTGGAGCCCATGTCATTAGGGTCGAGAACAGCACCCTCCTTGGAGCCCCCCCCCCCCCCTCGGGTCTAACGCCATTGAGGAGATCCTTGACAAGAAAATCACAGACTCAGGAGGATGGAAGACAGAATAGGTGACATCGATGCTCACGATGCTTTATATCTCCTCACTAAGTGCCTATCCCTTCCGAGGCTAACCTACTACCTGAGGTGCGCCCCATCTTACAACAGCCGAAAGCTTGAAGCGTATGACCTCTTACTGAAGACCATGCTAGAAAAAGTTCTTAACATCTCCCTCAACGAATGTCAGTGGAAACAAGCCACTCTTCCTGTCCGGCTCGGTGGCTTCGGTGTCTGCACCGCCACCCAAATTGCTGTCCCAGCCTTCCTGTCTTCCTCCTCAGCATCTGATGATCTGGTTAAGGAAATTCTGCCTGACACCTTGAGTGATGTAGCGAGGATACAGGACCCCCACCACACGGAATGCGACACGAAATGGGGTGCCATGGCAGACCCAGCACTCAGACCAGCCATGCCGAAACCAAGAATCAATCCAGCTGGGACAGCCCCATTGTAGACAAAGAAGACACAACTTTACTGGAAGCAGCAACAATCCCCAGTAATCGTGCACGCCTAATCGCCTCAATAAACTTATTTCAATTTCAATTTCAATTTGGGAACATCCCGTGCGTAGGTTTGAACCTTAATCACGACCCTTGAATATAATTACTCTGCAGCAATTACTCTTAAAACAATTACTATTGTTTTATAGTAACATTATATATAAAATGCATTAGTGTTGGGGTCACTAATCCTCGTGCTCTGATTAGAAAGGTTTTCACCTGCCTTACACCTCTACCATAATCCAATCGTTGGATTGGATTATGGTAGAGGTGTAAATGTACAAAAACACTGTACATTTGTATACATTATACAAATAGGCGTACGAAGAGTACAACTTCAGCGACTATAAGAAATATTGCCGGAACAACCGTGGACATCTTCAAGAGAAAACTAGATTGTTTTCTAAAAAAAATATGTTACGGAGGCAAAACGAGGTATATATAAACGTCAATATTGCTGTTTTAATTTGCTCTAATACGTCACATTTTGTTAACGGATTGTCGATACCGTAATAAATGCGACATATTAGGCTTCCCTCTTTTCTCATGGTATTATACAGGACGCCTTAATCCGCTTGACCATCACGACCGGACATAAGGAAGTGATAGCCGAAGCTATTTGAACCTATAATAGATAATCGTCAATTGTAGATTTACTTCTACAATTGACGATTTACTATAAAACCAAGAAAACTGCCAACCTACTCATGAGAAACTCTCCAGACACAAAGCAGAACGCTTTGAAAGAAACCAATGTCGTCTATGCCTTCAAATGCCCACTTGGGGACTGTAAGCCTCAAAGAACTTAGTATATCGGCAAGACAACAACATCTCTTTCCAGGCGATTAACGATGCATAAGCAACAGGGCTCTATCAAGGAACATATAATCTCTTCCCACAACCAGACCATCACCAGAGAAGTCTTAACAGAAAACACGGAGATCATCGATAGATACAGCGATAGCAGGCGGCTTGATATCTGCGAGGCACTACACATTAAGAAGTCAACACCAGCAATCAACAGCCAATTAATGCACAATTATATTCTACCCACTTCAAGACTCCGCTCCAATATAGAAGCATCAAGAAATATGGGCCAATAAGCTCTCTGCATTTACTTCCATTCTTCCCTTTAGCTTATACCCCGTTCTCGCTTGTGTTGAAAGTTTGTTTTCACCTCATCCAAAACTATTGTAACATATCACCTCACCCAAATGCAGGTGTATATAAAAAAAAAATCGAAGATGTTTAAGCTCTATTCAGTTATAGTTGTGTGTGTGTGTAAACTAAAGTCTTTGAAAATGTAATAAGTTTTACGAAATGCTCTCAAGTGTTGCGTCAGACTAGAAATAAAATGAATTTTCGAGAACTGATTTTTCAACTACCACCGACAGTGAAA
>WNGS01109912.1:0-10243 GCA_020271785.1 Procambarus virginalis
CAAAATCTGCTTCTCTTTTTCTTTCTTAGTCTAACATCGTCTCTCATCTCTTTTTATCCCACCACCGTCTCACTCAACCTTCTCCCCTTCCCTCTCTTTAAGTATTCCTCTTCTCTTCCTATCCCTGTCATTCTATGTCTACCTCTGTATGCCTCCATCTGTTGTTAATGATTCTTATTTTCTCGATGTTTGAATTTTCAGAATGAAGATGAGACTCATGTGATCCTGCTGTACGTCATTAAGCAGAGACTCTTGTGATCCTGCTGTACGTCGTGAAGCAGAGATTATTGTGATCCTGCTGTATGTCATGAAGCAGAGACTCTTGTGATCCTGCTGTACGTCATGAAGCAGAGACTCTAGTTATACTGTTGTATGTCATAAAGCAGAGACTCTTGTGATTCTGCTATACGTCGTGAAGCAGAGATTATTGTGATCCTGTTGTTCAACATGAAGCAGAGATTATTGTGATCCTGTTGTTCAACATGAAGCAGAAGCTCTTGTGATCCTGCTGTACATCATGAAGCAGAGTTTCTTGTGATCCTGCTGTACATCATGAAGCAGAGACTCTTGTGATCCTTCTGTACGCCGTGAAGCAGAGACTCTTGTAATCATGTAGTACGTCATGAAGCAGACTCTTGTGATTAGGGAGTGAGATCTATGGACTGGATCATTTTATTTGCATGGATTGTTTGCACAGAGTTAGTTTGACTCTGGGGATATGAAAGATACCATAGAGATACTTATATCTGGTGTGGTACTCAGGGGTTTTATTACACCTATCAAGAAAAAGTTTCAGATTAAGATTAGCATTTAGGAATAAGGTTTTGTACATGAATATATCACATGAGAATGTGTGGAGTGAGTGAAAGTTTAGTATGTTAAAGTACCTAAACAGAGGGGGCTGTGTGTTGTCTAAAGACAGATTTTATTATAGTTATGATAGAAGATTTTTGTTAAGTGATGTTTCGTTTTAGGTAAGTATGTATGTAAGATACGATACATAATACATATCTAGATAAGTATATAGTTAAGTACCGTATGTAAGGTCGGGATGAATTAGCTCAAAATATAATTAGGAAAGAGAAGAGTGGAGAACATAGTAACTGATTTTATAGAGTATACCGACCGATTTGGGGAAGTTTTCGGCTATGTGTTGTACGTGGGTGCTGAAGCTCAGTCTCTTGTTTATGAATAGGCGAAGGAACTTTCCCACATTTATATTGCTAATGTTAACATTGTTATCTGAATTTGAATTTGATTTGAAGATTTACAACCAAATAAAATGAAATAGGTCTTTTCTATGTTTAGTGTGAGTTTGTTGGTTGACAACAATGAGTGGAGATTTTTAATTCATAATTTCCAAAATTATTTTATGTGTGGGGATTGGGGTAAAAACAAATGAAGGTAGTAGTGTCAGCAAAACGTATAGGTTGAAGAATATGAGAAACATTTGGCAAATCATTGATGTATACAAGAAACAGGACGAGTCCAAAAGTGCTGGCCTGTGGCATCCACCAACTGTCAATGGTAGTGGGGGAGGTTATATTATTGTTGACTACAAATTGGTGTCTGTCACTGAGATAGGAACGAATATATACCAGAGAAAGTCCTCGGATATCATAGTGTTGAAGTTCAAGTTAGAAGTAGTTTTCTTTACAGCATCAAAGGCATTTTTCAGGTCAGTGAAAAGGACAATTAGGAACTCATTTTTGTGAAGGGCTGTGTAGATTATATTAATTAAGCAGACTGATAATGGCATCATTGGTACTCTTTTGGGAACGGAAGCCAAACTGGCAAGGAATTGTTGATTTAGTTATTTAGTAGAGACTTTGCCAGAAAGTACCATTTACACACCAATATTTTGAACATAATAATATTTTTTTTTTATTTTTTTTTTATTTATTTATTTTTTTTTTTTTTAGATATATACAAGAGCTATTACATTCTTGTACAGCCACTAGTACGCGTAGCGTTTCGGGCAGGTCCCTGGAATACGATCCCCGCCGCAATGAATCGTTTTTTCATCCAAGTACACATTTTACTGTTGGGTTAAACAGAGGCTACAGTTAAGGATTTGCGCCCAGTAAATCCTCCCCGGCCAGGATACGAACCCATGACATAGCGCTCGCGGAACGCCAGGCGAGTGTCTTACCACTACACCACGGAGACTGGTAGCATGGTAGCATAGACTGGTATGAATTGAACATTCATATAAATATTTAATATATGAGATGGCATTCCTAAATAACTGCTACTCTAACATAATAATATAAAGTTATATTTTGAATATTAAAGTATCTCACTTAAAGCAATGTAAAATTTTTGCAGATTAAAACCCATATGCAGTAATTTGCTTAGACTTTGTGAATACTGTTCCAGTTACCTGAATATTTAATCTAAATGTCTCTTTAACATATTATAGTAATTTATATTTTAATAAAGGATTATTAAAAGTAACTGATAATTTGTAAACAATTTAAAGAATTTACATTTAAGTTTGTTTCTTTATTAATAAAAAATATAATACAGTAAATATGTTAATTAAAATATCAATACATGACAAATTATGTAAACCTGATAAGTGTTGAATTATTTTTGGGTTAACACTTTGTTGTAAATCATTAGAAGGGGAGATAATGTTTGTCTCCTAATTTCCGTCAAAATCTGCTTCTCCTTTTTCTTTCTTAGTCTAACATCGTCTCTCATCTCTTTTTATCCCACCACCGTCTCACTCAACCTTCTCCCCTTCCCTCTCTTTAAGTATTCCTCTTCTCTTCCTATCCCTGTCATTCTATGTATGCCTCCATCTGTTGTTAATGATTCTTATTTTCTCGATGTTTGAATTTTCAGAATGAAGATGAGACTCATGTGATCCTGCTGTACGTCGTGAAGCAGAGATTATTGTGATCCTGCTGTATGTCATTAAGCAGAGACTTTTGTGATCCTGCTGTACGTCATGAAGCAGAGACTCTAGTTATACTGTTGTATGTCATGAAGCACAGACTCTTGTGATTCTGCTGTACGTCGTGAAGCAGAGATTATTGTGATCCTGTTGTTCAACATGAAGCAGAAGCTCTTGTGATCCTGCTGTACATCATGAAGCAGAGTTTCTTGTGATCCTGCTGTACATCATGAAGCAGAGACTCTTGTGATCCTTCTGTACGCTGTGAAGCAGAGACTCTTGTAATCATGTAGTACGTCATGAAGCAGACTCTTGTGATTAGGGAGTGAGATCTATGGACTGGATCATTTTATTTGCATGGATTGTTTGCACAGAGTAAGTTTGACTTTGGGGATATGAAAGATACCATAGAGATACTTATATCTGGTGTGGTACTCAGGGGTTTTATTACACCTATCAAGAAAAAGTTTCAGATTAAGATTAGCATTTAGGAATAAGGTTTTGTACATGAATATATCACATGAGAATGTGTGGCGTGAGTGAAAGTTTAGTATGTTAAAGTACCTAAACAGAGGGGGCTGTGTGTGTGTTGTCTAAAGACAGATTTTATTATAGTTATGATAGAAGATTTTTGTTAAGTGATGTTTCGTTTTTGGTAAGTATGTATGTAAGATACGTTGCATAATACATATCTAGATAAGTACATAGTTAAGTACCGTATGTAAGGTCGGGATGGATTAGCTCAAAATATAATTAGGAAAGAGAAGAGTGGAGAACATAGTAACTGATTTTATAGAGTATACCGACCGATTTTGGGAAGTTTTCGTCTATGTGTTGTACGTGAGTGCTGAAGCTCAGTCTCTTGTCTATGTATAGGCCGAGGAACTTTCCCACATTTATATTGCTAATGTTAACATTGTTATCTGAATTTGAATTGGATTTGAAGATTTACAACCAAATAAAATGTAATAGGTCTTTTCTATGTTTAGTGTGAGTTTGTTGGTTGACATCAATGAGTGGAGATTTTTTAATTCATAATTTCCAAAATCATTTTGTGTGTGGGGATTGGGTCAAAACAGATGAAGGTAGTAGCGTCAGCAAATAGTATAGGTTGAAGAATATGAGAAACATTTGGCAAATCATTGATGTATACAAGAAACAGGGTGAGTCCAAAGGTAGTGGCGTGGCCCCCACCCCCTCAACTGTCAATGGCAGTGGGGGAGGTTATATTATTGTTGACTACAAATTGGTGTCTGTCACTGAGATAGGACCGAGTATATACCATCCGATCCGATCCGATAATACAGGAGAAGAATGCCCATTGGGGCGAGCCTTGAAGTGGGGACAGCTGAAGAGAAGTCGGTGAGAGGAAATGCTGAAGTTGAAGAGAAAAAGTGCCAGGGCTAGACCCAGCTGCTTGTCCGAGTGTCGATGCTGTATCAATCCCATATCTAGCTAGGCTGGGAGACGGGTCTGGAAGGCGGCAGTGGCAGGTTTTCATCTTGGTGTGTGGAGTGTGTCTTCAGTCAGGTACCACCATCTCAAAACAGCAAAATTAGGTCCCCATCCCCCTAAAGAGGGGGAAGAGAGCGGCTGCCCTCAGTTGGTTGGTTTCTTTCTTAGCTATTTCTTCATGCTTCTTGTAATCATCTGATGTTTGTACTCGGAGTAGTCACTGTTGAAGAGGTCAGGTGACAGTGTACACTCATCGCATTCCTCGAAGATTACGTTGTTATGTAAACTGAATGTGTTTTCTGGGTAGGCCTGCTTCATGATGTCTGCCGTCATGTTGTACATCTGGCTGGAGAACCGTCTGAACTCGGGCGATCCGACTGCATTCCTTTCACGCTGTTGACGCACTGCTGCTATTTCCGGAGTTTCCATTTCTGGAGTTTCTACACAATCTGTCTCCTGGGCTGAGGGTGGTGAGTGTGCTGCAGTGGTCTCTGGTGCTGGGGGTGATGTTTGTGCTTCAATTTCAACATAGGCGTTCGAGTCGTCATCAGAAGACGTGGTGTAACTTGCAGGAGAAGTTGGCGGCAATGCCACGGTATCAGATGTAGTCGCTGGTGTATCTGGAGTTGTAGGGGCCAGGTTGACAGGCGTCTCTGGAACGGGGTCGGGCTCTGGTGGAGAGGAGCCAGCAGTAAACATGGCCTCTGGAATTACGAACGTGGGAAGATTGTTTGCCTTGTATAGTTCATTTAGTATTCTGTACCGTTGTCTGAGATCACCTCCTGAGAGTTCAGTAGCGAAGTGTATCAAAGCTGCTACAGTGCTGTCAGAGGTGGCTGGAGGCGGTGTGAGTGAGGATTGGTGCAGAGGCGTCGTCTGATGCTGTGATTGGCTGGCGCGGGAGTTGCTGGTCCAGTAGTTGGGTTGCACGCCGCTCGCGGCGCCACTTGTCGGGAGAGTTGGGAAGGCTTGTTCTTGAATATTAAATTCCTTCGTTTTTGGAGTAGAGTTTCTTGGTCTGGCTTCTGTCATTTGCTTGATTTCCTCTTGTCGCTTGGGGCAGTCTTGAGAGACGGCTGTGTGGTCACCGTCGCAGAGTAGACAACGTTTGGTGGCAGCTGTGCAGGTCTTGTGATGATGTTCCCCAGCACAGATGCTGCATTTCTGCTTCGGATTTGGGCACTTTTGTGAATAGTGGGTGTATTGATAACACCGAAAGCACTGACGCAGGTGGAAATATCGCTGCCTGGAGATCTGGTGGGGTGTGCAGGCCACTCCACAGCATCTGAGGCCGTTGTCGGCCGCGAGAGTAGCCTCTGCCGGAGTCTTGAGGGTGACCTTGAGGGTTGGCTTTCTGTTTACATCCTGCTGAATGAGGTGGGCCGATATGGCCGTGAGGGATCTGTTTTGGGTGTTTATGCTCTTCACAATCTCAGAAGCTGGTCGTTCAGCGATGATGTCACTCACTCTGTGAATGAATATAGTCCTTACTGCCAGGAACTGGTAGGGAGGCAGGAGTGTTAGGCCCTGTGCTTCGAGTGCAGTGGTCGTTGTCGTGGTGAATAGGCTTTCTAGTGCTGCTGCACTACTGAAAAGAATTTGGGGCCCATTCACGTCCATAACGACGTCGATGGGTGCTACCCCAGAGGTTGATGATAGTAGATTCATTATCTCGATCTTGCTGTATGTGGTGTCGGTTCCTCGGAACCGCACCTTCACTCTGAACAGCATGTTCAGGAGGCTCTAATCGTTGCTGCCCTATATTTATCCACCCGGCAGTGCTGGGTGCAGGAGAGCCTGAACTAGAGGGTTGCACTTTCTTTAAGAGGTCTCCCGTCTCTTACCGTACCGGTATAATGCACCGGATCAGGGTGGGGTCTGACCTCCTAAAGCAAAGTACTCTACCAGAGAAAGTCCTCGCATATTATAGTGGTGAAGTTCAAGTTAGAAGTAGTTTTGCTTTAGAGCATCAAAGGCATTTTTCAGGTCAGTGAAAAGGACAATTAGGAAGTCATTTTTGTGAAGGTCTTCGAAGATTATATTAAGCAGTCTGATAATGACATCATTGGTACTCTTTTGGGAACGGAAGCCAAACTGGCAAGAAATTGTTGATTTAGTTATACAGTAGAGACTTTGCCAGAAAGTACCATTTATACACCAATATTTTGTACATAATAACCAAGTGAACATTCATATAAATATTTAAATATATAAGATGGCATTCCTAAATAACTGCTACTCTAACATAATAATATAAAGTTATATTATGAATATTAAAGTATCCCATTTAAAGTACTGTAAAAATTTTGCATATTAAAACCCATATGCAGTAATTTGCTTAGACTTTGTGAATACTGTTCCTGTTACTTTAATAAATAATCTTATTGTCTCTTTAACATATTATAGTAATTATTATTTTAGTTATTGATTATTAAAAGTAACTGACGTTATATATACTTTTGTAAAAATTTACATTTAAATTTAGTTTCTTTATTAATAAAACTTATAATTTAGTTAATATGTTAATTAAAATGACAAAATGCTCTGCTGAAGGCCATTTCTATACTCGGTGCTCTGCCCCCCTATCCTAAAATGCACCAATTGCCAAGGTGCTCACTCAGCAGTTGACAAATCTTGCCCTTTGAGAAAGCAAACCCTAAAATCTCTTCGCAATAACCAACCTCGCACTCATGCACAACCTCATTCTTCTTCTTCAACCTCCCATAACCTGTCTCATCACCAAACAGCATCAGCCACCTCAATGTCCTATGCCAGTGTCCTCAATGCTTCACCTCACCAGCAACATCATCTCCATAATACTGCACAACAAACTCAATCCTCTCCACCTCTCTTCCCTCACCCACCACCTCCACCTTATTCTCCTCTTCAGAACCTTTCATATGAACGAGTCACTGCCTGTGTGCAAGCTGCTTACTTGAAGGCTAAGGACGATGGCCGTGACTTTGCTGACTACCTTCCTATCTTTCTCACTCATAATGGCCTTCCTAGTATCTCTGTTCCTCCCACTCAGCTATTGCGCTCTGCTCCATTCTCGCCTACAGTCCTCACTCCACAAAACACCACGACTTCAGCTGAGGAAAATACTACAGTTCCCCCACAACGACCCCCCAACCACTCCTGAGTGCTACAGAAAACGGTGCCACTGACCAAACAGCTCATCCTGGACTATCCCAAACTGAACCATCCATGTCAAAAGCACTTTCATCCTCTTCTCCCAACATTGTCCCCTCCACTTCTAATCAAACTTCAAACACTACAACCTCTGATACCTCTCACCCGGTCCCTACAACAAGCCTTCTGCCTGCCTCTATCCCCCAACAACTCCAGTCATTTCTTCTGTAACTCATCTCATCTCGTCCCGAGCCCGCTCAGCAACCCGTTGTCTTACTCCCACCTCCCGCTGTCAATTTCCCACAATTCCTACCACCCTCCTCCAAGATGCACCTTCTTCAGTAACTGCCCAAGTCATTGAATCACGTAAACCTCATGCTCCTGTACATGCACAAAACCCCACCAGCACCTCATCAAAACCTAAAAATTCATAAAGATCATCCAATTCAATGTGCGGTCATATTTCTCCATCAGACACATGGTGTCAGATATTATTGAGATCGAGAGACCTGATGTGCTACTATTAAATAGCACATACATTACGAACTCACATAAAATCAAACATCATGGCTACTCCTCTTACCAGTCACCAGATGAAGCACACGAAGGAGTTGCAATACTCATCCGTTCTTCATACAAACACGAACTCTTACACACTCATTGGCTTCACAAACATTTCCTAGCCATTAAAGATCACACACAGATGGGCCCTCTCATCATCTGCACAACCTACACCCGTCCTAACACTGACATTCCCATGCAAGATTTCATAACTCTCTTCAACCACACTCACTTGCCTGTTTTTCTGCTTGCAGACCACAATGCACAACATCCCACATTCCACCACAATACCACAAATCAGCATGGCAGACAGCTTCACCAAATATACACCCAAAAACATCTATTCTTTCTTGGCCCTGATTTCCCCACTTGTTTCACACATACAGGTTCTGGCAGGCCTGATCTCATATTCACCAACAGACATGGCAGCAACTTGCAACACTTCATGTCACCAGGGCCCATTACGGGCTCTGATCATATTCCTTAATTATCACAGTCTCGACAAATCCTATTCTCATCCCCGCACTCCTCAATCTCATACCTTAGGGCAAACTGGGACATGTTCAAACAACACATTGATGACACTGATCTCACTTATGAATACAATGACAACATCACACTGACATCGACACACAAGCACGCAACATACAAGACCATCATTCATGCAGCAAACATCTCCATTCCTAAAACAACAACAAACCACATTTCACTTTCACCCCTCCATTCGCTCAAAACGCCTCTTAGCTTGTTATCACACTAGATTCTTACAAAACATACATCGTCATGGACAAATACTATGGGACCTAACAGCATTAAAAAACCACATCCTTAACAGCCTAGATGAAGATCACACAAAATATTGGAAACACCTCATAGAACAAGCAGAACAATACAGAAAACTGACACCTCAAGAATTCTGGAAAAACAAATCAAACGATTACAAGGATCACCTCACAACACAGTTAAATACCTTCTTCATAATAACAACAAAATCACTGATCCTGATGCAGTACTCAACCACTGAACTACAGACTCCCCTACTCTAGCTGATGTCAAGACAGCTCTCATGGGCACTCGTCGTAGAGCCCCTGGTGCGTCTAGCATTGGACATATCCTTCTTAAACAACTCCTGCTTCTATCATTACTGCTATCACTAACCTATTCAACGCCTCCCTTGCCTCTGGATACTTCCCTCTCAACTTTAAGTCTGCCACAGCCGTTCTTATTCCAAAACCTGGAAAACCCCACACTGACCCAAAGAACTACAGACCCATCAGTCTTCTAGAGACACTTGGCAAGTCTTTGAAAGGCTGATCAACCAGAGACTTAGAACCCACCTAGAACACAATGACTTACTCACTAACAAACAGTTGGATTTCGGCCTCACCGGTCCACTCACGACGCCTTAAACATCATGACCAACTACCTCAGTATCAATCGCACAAAGACTCAAGACTGCACTCATCACTAAGGACGTTGAAAAAGCCTTTGACACTGTTTGGCATGACGGTCTAAAATTCAAACTATGCAACAACTTTAATCTTCCCCTTATTACCACCAAACTTCTTTCTAACTACTTAGACAATAGGACAATGAGAATTAAGTTCCTCCGACAAACACTCTGACTACTTCAACTTACATGCCGGTGTTCCTCAAGGTTCTGTTCTTGCCCCAACACTCTACATCCTATACATCAATGACATTCCTGACCCTGTTCATCACACTTCATTAACCATATGCTACGCCGATGATGTCTCTCACCTTGTCACCAGCACCAGATTGATACACTAACAAACAGAGCACAAAGAGAACTTGATGTTGTCACTGAATGGGAGTACAAATGGCGCATAAAACCAACTCCAGCAAATCCAAAATCACCTACTTTTTTTGTAAAAGAACTATTCGCCAATTCCTCTTAAACTCTATTCATATACTCAAAATCCTACTTATATCTCTGTGTCTCCCTCCTCCACAGTCCTTGGACTCACATTGATCGACAACTACTCTTTCACACACACATTACACAGAAACTTGCAATAGCTCTTCAAGCCATGAAAAAACTATACAGACTTAGATTTGCAAAACCTGACACAAAAATGCACCTTTACAAAGCACTATTAGACCTCTCCTAACATATGCTCCACTAGCTCTTCTCTATCTGCACGTACTAACAAACTAACGCTTCAAAGAATA
>WNGS01109914.1:0-17243 GCA_020271785.1 Procambarus virginalis
AATGGCGCGTGGAATTCATCCCAGCATGTGCAAAGTAACTAATGAGTGAGAGATGACATATTTAACATTATGGGTGTGTTTTTGTATTTTTTGTCACGTGTTGTATGTACTCACCTAATTGTACTCCCTAATTGTGCTTGCGGGGGTTGAGCTCTGGCTCTTTGGTCCCGCCTCTCAACCGTCAATCAACAGGTGTACAGATTCCTGAGCCTATTGGGCTCTATCATATCTACACTTGAAGCTGTGTATGGAGTCAGCCTCCACCACATCGCTTCCTAATGCATTCCATTTGTCAACCACTCTGACACTAAAAAAGTTCTTTCTAATATCTCTGTGGCTCATTGGGCACTCAGTTTCCACCTGTGTCCCCTAGTGCGTGTGCCCCTTGTGTTAAATAGACTGTCTTTAGCTACCCTATTAATTCCCTTGAGATCTTGAATGTGGTAATCATGTCCCGTCCCTAACTTTCTATCTTCCAGCGAAGTGAGGTTTAATTCCCGTAGTCTCTCCTCGTAGCTCATACCGCTCAGCTCGGGTACTAGTCTGGTGGCAAACCTTTGAACCTTTCCAGTTTAGTCTTATCCTTGACTAGATATGGACTCCATGCTTGGGCTGCATACTCCAGGATTGGCCTGACATATGTGGTATACAAAGTTCTGAATGATTCCTTACACAAGTTTCTGAATGCCGTTCTTATGTTGGCCAGCCTGGCATATGCCACTGATGTTATCCTCTTGATATGGGCTGCAGGAGACAGGTCTGGCGTGATATCAACCCCCAAGTCTTTTTCTTTCTCTGACTCTTGAAGTATTTCATCTCCTAGATGATACCTTGTATCTGGCCTCCTGCTCCCTACACCTATCTTCATTACATTACATTTGCTTGGATTAAACTCTAACAAACCATTTGTTCGACCATTCCTTCAGCTTGTCTAGGTCTTCTTGAAGCCTCAAGCATTCCTCCTCTGTCTTAATACTTTTCATAATTTTTGGCATCGTCCGCAAACATTGAGAGAAATGAATCTATACCCTCCGGGAGATCATTTACATATATCAGAAGCAAGATAGGACCGAGTACAGAGCCCTGTGGGACTCCACTGGTGACTTCACGCCAATCTGAGGTTTAGCCCCTCACCGTAACTCTGCTTCCTATTGCTTAGGTACTCCCCTTATCCACTGGAGCACCTTACACCTTGTGTGTGTGTGTGTGTGTGTGTGTGGGTGTGTGTTTTGTGTACTCACCTATTTGTGCTTGCGGGGTTGAGCTCTGGCTCTTTGGTCCCGCCTCTCAACTGTCATCAACCTGGTGTACAGATTCCTGAGCCTACTGGGCTCTATCATATTTACATTTGAAACTGTGTATGGAGTCAGCCTCCACCACATCATTGCCTAATGCATGTATGTGTGTGTGTGTGTGTTGTGTGTGTGGTGTGTGTGTGTGTGTGTGTGTGTGTGTGTGTGTGTGTGTGTGTGTGTGTGTGGTGTACTCACCTATTGTACTCACCTAATTGTGCTTGCGGAGGTTGAGCTTTGGCTTTGGTCCCGCCTCTCAACTGTCAATCAACTGGTACAGATTCCTGAGCCTACTGGGCTCTATCATATTTACATTTGAAACTGTGTATGGAGTCAGCCTCCACCCATCATTGCCAAATGCATGTATGTGTGTGTGTGTGTGTGTGTGTGTGTGTGTGTGTGTGTGTGTGTGTGTGTGTGTGTTGTGTGTGTGTGTGGTGTGTGTGTGTGTGTCTCACCTATTTGTACTCACCTATTTGTGCTTGCGGGGGTTGAGCTTTGGCTCTTTGGTCCCGCCTCTCAACTGTCAATCAACTGGTGTACAGGTTCCTGAGCCTATTGGGCTCTATCATATCTACACTTGAAACTGTGTATGGAGTCAGCCTCCACCACATCACTTCCTAGTGCATTCCATTTACTAACTACTCTGACTGTGTGTGTGTGTGTGTGTGTGTGGTCGAGGCAAGAGCGTGTGTGTACCCTCACTCACCTCTGGGCACGGGGTTGTCATGGAACCTCACAGTGAGGTTGAGATGCTGGCCAGCATCTCTGCCTGTGGGTTATACCCGTCGACCAAGATGGCCAGGGCGTCTGACCCCCTCCAGGGCTGCTCCACAGCTGCGCCACCTGCCTCGCCACCACCTGTAGACGCCTCGCCGTCACAAGGGCCACAGGGATCACCTCCTCCAGCTGCAGGTGTGGCTGTCAGGAGTTATAAGAATGGGTCAGAGCTGAAGCCTATAGGATTGATGGTCGCCTTATATCATTCGCTAAGACAAAGCTACATTGAGAGAGAATGGGTGTTTTCAGAGTATTGCTCGGGTTACCTCAGAGTACAGGAGTGTAAACCCAATCATCAGTTAGTCTAGGAAACTGTAAGGACATCCTGAAATCAACAATTTATTTTCAAGACGTCAGGAAAACGTGACTAGAGATACCGGAAGCGGACATTGCTAAAGATCATGCCGTACAAGGAAAGAAAAGAGGAAATAAGAAAAATTCATTAGAAGCTGCATTAACCAACCTTACCTAACTTGTAAATCCTTCCAAATGTTAAGAAATTGTGAAGCTTCCTCTGGGCTTCAGTAGTAGTCAGGGGAAGTTGAAAATTCCAGTTTGGCAGCAAGATGGTACCTCTGGAAATTTTCCCTTATAAGTCACTCAATAGCTCTGTCGATAGAGCTTCGGCTTCACCCACGTGTGGGGGCCTCAGTTCGAGTCTCTTAGAGCCAGATGAATGGAAACACAATTTTTTTTGTAAGACTTTCAGAGTTACTCAGAGCATGTCTTACTAGTAACCAGCTGGACTTATCCAGATCCTCCATCACACAGAAACACTTATACACACGCAGGCTACTCTGCTTCACCAGGATAAAAATATCCACTAATGCACATGAAAATAAATATTACACCCTATATTATATTACACCTATATTATATTACACCCTATATTATATTACACCCTATATTACACATTACCTTCCGTACCTTTTGCCTTGCTATTATCTTCCTGTAAGATTTCGTTTCCTCACCTCTCTCTTGTCTTACTTAAGGCCCTTGCCTCCCTCCTCTCTGAGGGGGGGGGACATCTCCCGCCAACACATCACAAGGATCAGTGTGGTCACAATGCGACCCAAACGTCTTAAGGTCAGAGCGACTCCACTTGACGGTCATGCTATCGGGAGAAGCAATACTTTAAAGGTCCTGAAGGACGTAACTGGCCTCGAACCCGCTGACATTAGTCAGAAAGGTGAAGATATCGTGCTCTTCTTTTCATGTGAAGAGGAGCTAGAAAAACTCCTCACTAACGATGTCCTTCTTCGTAAAGAGCACCATCCCTGGAAACACAAACCGAAACTGTCTCTATTTTCCGCTTGTTACAACTTGTAATAAAGTTGTTACATCTTGGCTTAACATGTTTATGACGTATTAGAACGTTGTTACAACTTGCTATATTGGTTGTTATAACTGGTTAGGTGTTAAAACTTGTTCGAACGTTGTACCAACGTCGTAGTTTCGGTGTGTGTTTGGCGGGATCTACATCCTCACTTCCCACGTCAGTTCCTGGCCGGAAGAACTGTTTTTACCAGCAGGACCAGCCAGTGGATCGCTGAGCGACCTCAACATCATAGCGTGGACAATATTGAGGACGAAAATTCAAACCTGTCGGTATTCAACCTAGATTTCTTCAACACCGACAAAACATCAATGAAGATTACGTTCACCACCATAGCTGCGGCCACCCAGGCTGCCACACAAGGATTCTACTGCTTCGGCCTAAAAATACCACCCCACCAAATAAAAAAGGAATGATACCATGAGATCCAGCAGTGCTTTAAGTGCTACGAGCTCTCCCACCCGACCAACAAGTGTCAGTACCCTGTCCAGAGGTGCAGCCTGTGCGCACTGGACCATCACTACTCCATATTCAAGGCAACAGTCCATCGCTGCTTGCTCTGTGATGGCAATCACCCCGCAATTTCCTACCGCTGCCCCCGCAGACAGGAAAGCATCAAGGCCCAGGTTGAAGCCAAAAGAAACAACCTTCTACCTCCTCGACCAGAGCCCCAAGCGTTCAACCCACCACCTTAGCTCTCACTAATCGACCAGAAGACTTTCCGGTCTTACCAACATGTGGCTCCTCCCAGCAGGCGACACAGCCTTCTCATTGGGGACTCAAGGTCCCACAGGCTCCTTCACAGCCCCCTGCATCACGTGCAGGCATTATCCCTGGTCTTCTTAAACTAGCGGAAAGGCTTGCAGGACCTGACAATCAGCGCTTTGTTAGTGAACTGAACGCATTATACATAGACAATGGCCTGGCCCCCATCATAGCCACTGGCGTAAATCTCATGCCTCCTCTACCACTCCGGAGACTACCACCAGGACGACCGTGCGGTCAACTTCAACACCGACTCCAGAACCGCCCATGACCCGGCGACACAGAGGTAATTCCTTCTTCAGCTCCCAACACTCCTACCATCACTATCTCAGCAGCCGCGCTAGCAGACGTGCTGTCTACAAACGATAACAGCACCACCAGCGCTCCTGAAATAGCTACAACCACCAATCAACGACACCTAAGCCTACCTAAGGCTGCGAGGCGAAAGACAAAAACACCCACTACGGAGGTTACGGACTCCTCAGACGAGGAAATCATAGTAGGAGCTCCAGCGCCGCATCACAAATACGACACATACACGGTTCAAGACTTCCTCATGGAGGCCACGTCACCAAACTCCAACGACAGCACTGCTCAGCCAAAGTCGCAGGCAAAGAAAAAACGGAAAACCTAGAGGTCGACACTAATCCCACCAGCACCATAACTGGTATAGCCAGCCACCCAGGCTGAAAACCATCATGAAGGCCCCCATCCATCCAACGCCAGGCTGCGAGCAGCCGCGTCCAACAGCCTGGTTGATCAGTCCAGCAACCAGGAGGCCTGGTCGATGACCGGGCCGCGGGGACGCTAAGCCCTGGAAGCACCTCAAGGTATCCATCGTCAGATATCTAGTATCAGCCACTGATACAGATAATAGGCTCCAAAGAGCCTCATCCACATACGGGCTCACCATATCCCGTGCTACTGGAACTTATTGTTCTGAGTAGCTGAATCTAAAACAACAACGACAATCTCCTTTCATCATAATCGACTTAATAATGGTCCAGGACGGACCGAAACGTCGTCGTCTCTTCAATTTCTAGTGTGTGGTCTGGATGGAGAGTCTTCCATCCACTAATGGAAGACTCTCTCTTAACAGCTCGCTTATTGTCTCTGCTAACATCAGGGACTTCAAACCAACATTAGAAACCTCACATAAAGTTAATGCAATACCTAACACAGCTGACACAGTAGCAACTGTCGAGACCTTCCTCGATGTCTCGGCCCCAAGTGACTTTGGACGAATCAAGGGATCTTGAGGTTATCTTGAGATGATTTCGGCGCTTAGCGTCCCCGCGGCCCGGTCCTCGACCAGGCCTCCTTTTTGTTACACACCCCCCAGGAAGCATCCCGTAGCAGCTGTCTAACTCCCAGGTACCTATTTACTGCGCAGGACTACGAATCCGAAGCGCTGTCCACCCAGCTGTCAGGCGCCCAGGGATACGGTAAATGACAGGAAAGACAGACAATCTGGGAGAGGTGATGTTGTCTGCTTTCATAACACTGCATGACCTTTGGAGGTAAAGTTACCCAGTCACTTAATTTTAAATTGACCTGCGTTCGGTTATAGGCGAAGGTCCTCGATTCAATTCCCCTTTTCGTACACAATTTCCTAGAAGAGTGTGAAGGTGGACTCACCGAAGTGAGGAGGTGGAGGTGGAGGCGTACTTACCGACGTGGAGGGGTGCAGGTGGAGCGGGTGTAGACAGTGACAGAAGTCATGGTAACCCTCGTAGATCTCACAGAACTCTGCTTTGGTCGTCCACTCCGGCTCCTGGTACCAGGGACACGCCCGTTCTGCCTCGACCGGGTAACATGATATATGTGGAATGTGGCAAACATAGCTTAGGTGTATTTTAATGAGTTTAGGTGAATACATATATATAGAAACTGCTTCGTAATGGTCAAGAGGAGCTGCTTCGTATGGGCCAATAGGAGCCGCCTCGTATGGGTCAATAAGAACTGCCTCGTATGGACCAATAAGATCTGCCTCGTATGGGCCAGTAGGAGCCGCCTCGTATGGGCCAATAGGAGCTGCCTCATATGGGCCAATAGGAACTGCCTCGTATTGGCAGTAAGGTGGCCTGAGATGGAGTCCCTCCCTCGTTTCAAACGTGGGTTGGACATGTATATGAGTGGGATTGAGTGGTTATAAAAATGAGCTGCCTCGTATGGGCCAATAGGCCTTCTGTAGTTACCTTTGTTTTTATGTTCTTATGCATGGGCCAAGAGGCCCAGCATTACAAACGTGTGGCCAAGTCTGTGGTAGAAAATAAAATAGGAACTGCCTCATATGTTCCAATATGGGCCAATAGGCCTTCTGGAATTTCCTTTATTCACGTGTAAACAAACAGACAAATAATTGGCTGGGTCATGAAGAGCTTTCAGGAAAAGTGAGAGTTCAAATTTTCATAATTTGCTTATGTATAGGCTTATAATGATTACCTCTGCATGGGTAACTGCTGCATGGGTAACAGCTTCTCCTCTCCTCCATATCAACCTACCCTGGCTTTGCGCCCTGGAGAGGCCACTCCAGACCGACAACCAGAGCTCAACTCCACAGTCTCCTGAGACTGATGGATGCCTACAACTAATGATTCTTACATGTTACATCTAGCAGAAACCAGACAGTTTAGGTAGTGGGCTTGGGCGCTCTGCTCATCCATCTCCTGATGACTTGCTAAGTCAGCTCACTAAGAGTTAAGGTGATCGGTGTTGTACCTTGTACTTGTCAGAACTTGTTGTACTGACAATAATGAAGGTAACTGCAGAAGGCCTATTGGCCCACACGAGTGTCTGGGTCATTGTTTGGGTTTGTTGTCAGTGTCTGGGATCATTGAGTTGAACTTAGTGTTCATGCATTTATGTTATTTTGACTTATAAATTACGTGAACAAAGACAGTTGTATTCCAGGTATTAAAGTAACATATTTTGTTTGATTAAATTAACTTTTCCTTTTAACTTTGTCTTTTGACTTTCCCATGTACCTCCATATGTACAGTGTACCTCCATATGTACATGTACTATGTGGCTTTTTGTACCTCACTTTACATAACAGTACTGTGACTACAACTACTTTCACTATCACTAAAACTATTGCTATTATTACTCGTGATAAACGAGAATAAGGAGTAGGCAGCTGAGGGAGGAGTTCGTATAGCGCTCTCAGTATATATGAGCAAAATCTTTCCCTGTGTGTAAAGCCAAGATTATCCTTAGTTATTGCTGCTGGTCGTGGTGCATGGTGGTCTGGGGTACTGGGACGCCCTGCATGGTGGTCTGGGGTACTGGGACGCCCAGCATGGTGGTCTGGGGTACTGGGACGCCCAGCATGGTGGTCTGGGGTACTGGGACGCCCTGCATGGTGGTCTGGGGTACTGGGACGCCCTGCATGGTGGTCTGAGGTACTCGGACGCCCTGCATGGTGGTCTGGGTACTGGGACGCCCTGCATGGTGGTCTGGGGTACTGGGACGCCCTGCATGGTGGTCTGAGGTACTCGGACGCCCTGCATGGTGGTCTGGGTACTGGGACGCCCTGCATGGTGGTCTGGGGTACTGGGACGCCCTGCATGGTGGTCTGGGGTACTGGGACGCCCTGCATGGTGGTCTGAGGTACTCGGACGCCCTGCATGGTGGTCTGGGGTACTGGGACGCCCTGCATGGTGGTCTGGGTACTGGGACGCCCTGCATGGTGGTCTGAGGTACTCGGACGCCCTGCATGGTGGTCTGGGGTACTGGGACGCCCTGCATGGTGGTCTGGGGTACTGGGACGCCCTGCATGGTGGTCTGAGGTACTCGGACGCCCTGCATGGTGGTCTGGGGTACTGGGACGCCCTGCATGGTGGTCTGGGGTACTGGGACGCCCAGCATGGTGGTCTGGGGTACTGGGACGGCCTGCATGGTGGTCTGGGGTATGGGACGCCCTGCATGGAGTAATTTGTTTTATAAATCAACAAGCCCTGTTTCTAAACCAGTATTACCCAGAATCTTTTATTAATCTAAATTTATCCAATTTACATCCACTGTTTTTGACTGATGATTAAAGGAGACCTCCAATAGGTTTGCCAGACATGGCTTCCCCCTCTCTCACCATTGGTTGGTTCTTTCTCTTGTAATGTTTCATTCACTTTAGGCTTTGCTTACAATTTTTTCTACCATTTGCATAGCATGGGTTTGGTTAGTGGGAAAATCAAACAGGGGCTTGGGGGGGGGGATTCGAACCTGGTCACACTTGGTACTCCCTAGCACACAAACTTAGTGCCATTAGTGCCAGGCGGTTTTCGTGCGTTTGACCTCGTCCTGGTGTATGGTCTCCCCACTTGCTTGCCAGTACCAAGTGAACTGGTTCGAATCCTCCTTATTGCTTCTACTGATTTTCTCACGCACACACACCAATAAATATAAATATATGTAGTAGAAAATAATAGAGGAACAATATTGGTAGAAAGGCGGGGTCCAAGAGCTAAAAGCTCCTGTGTTTGGACCTCGGCAGTCCAACAATGATCCACAGGGCCATCTGAGGTGACTATAGGCAGTGGTGTTAACAACTCTAACTCTTAATAATTTGACTACACTAAACATCTGTAACTCAACACTGATATAATCCCCAATTATTTGACTATTTATAATAGGCAATAATTTGAGACCATCTATTACCCCCAATAGTTGACGCTGTAACTATTTTTATATGAAGGGAAGATGATTTTTATATGTACGAAGTTAAGTTTTATATGTAGGAACATGATTGTTATATGTATGAAGATAATTTTTATATGTAGGAAGATGACTTTTATATGTGGGAACAGATCTTTTTATGCAGGTAGATTATATTTGCATGAAAGGATAATTATTTCTGTAAGTAGGACTAGCAATTGTGTTCGTGGTGAAATCAGAGCTTTTTGTTTTTTTATTACCACTGAGACACAATAACTATAGAGGAAACACTATTAAAGTCCTTGTTTCGCTCGTGCAGGAGGAATAGGCAGCAGCAGCAGCGGTAGCAGTAGCGGTACCAGTAGCAGCAGCTGGCAGACGACGCAGCTTCAGCAGCACCAAGTGTCCGCCAGGGTGGACACAACAGGAGTGACAGTGTGGGTCAATGGAACAGAGGTCAGTTGTCGGGTCGAATCGATGTGACATTAATGCCATGATTATAAGTGCACCACAGGATAGGTCCTCGTTACTACAGTGGTCTATGCTCTCGACTCCCAACTGAGGATCCTGGGTTCGAGCCCCAGCTGGAGCAGAATGGTTGGGGCACGTTTCCTTTACCTAATGGTTCTATTCACCTAGCAGTAAATAGGTACCCGAGAGGTAGGCAACTGTTGTGGGGTTCCATCCTAGGAATGGTCAATAGTTCGACCTTGGGGAACTCGATAAGGCTTCAAGTACATATACATGAGTGGAAAACCTTATTGAAATATGAAGAAGCAAACTGTAACTCAACAGTTTTTTACGGCTGGTGAAGAAGGTCTATAACAAACGGTTTTATAATACGTTATAGCTTCCGTCATATTTTAATGTGGCTTTTCGCACACCTTGATCTGTGTTCTATATAATATATATATATATATATATATATATATATATATATATATATATATATATAATTATAATAAAATAAGACATTATAGACCATTAACAGATATAAATTTGTTTGCATGTAAGTGCCATACTCCCCCGCTGGTAGACAAATAGTAGCATCCCCCAGAAGTCAATACCGGAAGGGATAGGGATGGGAAGTATGCACCCCATCCCCCCAACACCCCCCACCCCACCACACACCATCAGTGAGCATCACCCACTGACACAAAGCCAACCACCACCTGTACCCACTCATTACCTGCATACCCAACTCCTCACAACCTGCATCCACCATCACACACCTGTTGCTGCGACATCTACCACCACCACCAACCCCATCCACATGTACTTTGCATCTCTGTGCCTACCCACCACCACTACTAGAATTGCTAGTGCCGCCCACCAGTATGGGCCTACTCCATACTAGAAAGCCAGTCGCCTACTCCCGACCGACCTATGATATCTCCCCCCCCCCACTCTCTGAGCAAAGGTGGACAACATTGATGTAACAGTAATTACTGTAACAGTAAAGTAATAATAGATAATAATATTAATATATATATATAATATATCTATATAATATATATAGATATATATAATGTCTCATTGTATATTACCGCATATTCAGTATTTAGTATCTTCTGGTTTAGGGTCTTCTATCCCTCCTCCCCTATTTCTTAGCATCAGGGCCTTAGCCTGAGATGTCTCTTCTCCCAACCTTACTTAGTATTTCCAGGTGACTGAAAACCAAGTGAATTACTATAGAAATGTATTACCTTATTTATACAATATGCCCAACGGTTCGCACCTCCATGGTTCATTTCTTCAAGTGAAATTGAAATTGATTGATGAAGATATAAGCCACCCAAAAGGGTGGCACGGGCATGAAATAGCTCGGTCAAGTGGGGCCCTTTATGAGCCATCACCAGTATCAAAAGTTGATACTGGAGATCTGTGGAGGTGCGACATGCACCCTGCGTGACGGGAGATGATTCCCATGAATGTGTCCAAGATGAAGATTAAGCCTCCCAAACGGTGGCCCGGGTGCATTATAGCCCGTAAGTGGTGGTGACCCTTTTGGAGCCATTACAGTATCAAGAGCTGATACTGAGATCGTGGAGGTGCGACTTCACCCTTCGTGACGGGAGATTTCTCCGTATGGAAGAAATTAAAGGACTCGTTAATTTATACCCGTACGAGGTCAGGTGATAAGGTAAAAACAAGGGGGATACATTGGGGATAAATAAGGGGGACGGCCACATAAGAACATAAGAATAAAGGTAACTACAGAAGGCCCAATGGCCCATACGAGGTAGCAGCTCCTATTTATACCAAAGATTAATCAGTGTAATTGGCCTGTTATGTTGAGCATTGTCTTCTGGGTTGGCATCGCTATGTTCTTGTCTTGTCATTTCTCTCATTGTGGGTAGAGTTAAATAGTTCCGTGATTGGGTGTTCATGGTAGGGATGTTCCATTCTTATGTGGATTGCCTTCAAGAATTTGTAATTTCTTGCAATCTTGGGTTTTGTCTTTATGCATGTATTTTGTTAAATTTTAGTTTGGGTATTGTCATGGGCTTGGTAATGTGATTCCTTGGGTGCACCGGAGTTATTGAAAATGACATGTCAAACGCCTCGTCCGCTTTGTCGACGTCATACCTCTGTGTACCTTAGATTGAAGGTTAAACCCTTCGTGGGGCAAAGCAAGGACGTATCCAACGCTTGACTGCTGTAAAGGGTTCTCCGGTCGGCTTCGGCTTGTTTTTGATAAGGAGTTCGGAAGTCTTCTTGGTTTTGTATAATATTATCAGGTCTATGTTTTTGTTTAGGAGTAGTGCTTTTTACTCCCTTATGGATTATTTCTTTCATTATTCGTTCCTCTTTTATATGTTCACTGTGCATGGTTGAAGGAAGAATTTGTGATTGGAACCCGGGAGTGATGGGGGATGGTATAGGTGAAGGATTATACAAAGGGAAAAGGGGAGTTTCAGAGAAGAGGGATTAGATTTTGAAGATAAGTGGGTTAGGGATAAATGAACTGAAGGGTTCTTTAAAAAATCTATACCCTCTTTGTCTCTCTGTCTATCTGGTTGATAGATCTCTTCTTTCTCTCTTCCTCTCCCTACTTCTCTTCTCTTCTCTAATATTATATATATATTAAATATATATAATATATATATATATATATATATATATATATTGAGTTTGGGGTATGTTGACCAGACCACAAACAAGGAGGCTAAAGGGACAACGATGTTTTGGTCGTCCTGGACCATTCTCAAGTGATGACAACTCATGATCGAGAATGGTCCAGGAGGACCGAAACGTCTTCGTCCTTCACCTTCTAGTGTGTTGTCTTGTCAACATAATTTAGCCACTTATGTGACTATCGCATGCACATGAGTTTGGGTAGTTTTAAATTAGAGCGGCATTGTAGAGCCAACAGGAACCGCCTTAGGGCCAAAGGCCTTCTGTTTAAATCCCTTATGACTGTGGTGCAATGCAAGCATTACGGACAATAACACCACAAAGGCCGTGTGAGGGTTCGAACTTCATGCCTGCCCTTGTGGATGTGTCATTAGTGTATCCGTATTGTGATGAGTGCTAAGATTAAGCACCCAAGCAGATGGCATCGGGCATGAATAGCCCATTAAGGCGCTATTGTGAGTGTGTTGTTCAGATAGCTACTCAGAACGAAGTGTCCAAGTACACGGGCTATGGTGAGCCGTACATAAGCGATATTGTGATTTCTGTGTGTATTTGTATACGTTGCCCGGCACAGGTGTACTGGTGGCATAACCAGACGAGGATATGGGGCGGGGCGGAGCGCAGGTCCACGCGTGTGCAGTGGGTGCTGCACCAGCACCACCCACTTCTCCACCATGACCTCTTCCGCACCTGGCAGCCAGCAGCCCACAAGATGCTGGTGAAGATGGTGCAGCACGCTGTCAGGATGGCAGGGCTCATCCTCTTCCTCGGCGCGGTAAGGGGAAGGAGAGAGAGGAGAGCCAGAGAGAGAGAGAGAGAGGAGAGAGAGAAAGGAAGTGAGAGGAGAGAGAGAGGAGAGAGAGAGGAGAGAGAGTAGATGTTGTTTAGAGAGATAAAGAGAGAAGAGAGGAAGAGAGATGAGAGAAGAGAAGAGAGGAGAGAGAGACGAGGAGAGAGAGAGACAGACCCCCCCGAGAGAGAGGGGAGAGATGAGAGAGGGGAAGAGGAGAGAGAGAGAGGAGAGAGCAGAGAGAGAGAGAGAGAGGAGAGTAGGAGAGAGAGAGAGAGAGAGAGATCAGAGATGAGAGAGAGACATAATATTGGTGTTTTAGAGTTCTGTTGGCAATTCTTTGTATCAGCAGTAAGTGGGTGAAGCATTACCAACAGTTGACCTGAGCACAAGGACGCTGAAGTGTAGTTTCTTTCATTCACAACCGCGCTTACCCTCATTACAATGGCCAATGCTCTTTAATCCAATGTCTCTCTCACTCTCCTTTGTTTGATTAAAAGACACTTACATAACATATATATAACATTCTAACTTTTAGCGAGTAGTGCTTAACCCAACAGAACCAAATACCCAACTAAGCCCTGTGTACACAATTATAATATAAATAATCATTAATTTATAATTAAGAAATAAAGATTGTTAATGCACAATGCGTTTAACGTGGACGAGTTTGTCTCTGAGGGCCCTCCCTTCATGAGTGGCTCTGGGGCCTCCACTTCTGAGTGCGTCTCTGGGGTCTCCCTTCATGAGTGCGTCTCTGGGCCTCCCTTCATGAGTGCGTCTCTGAGGGTCCCCTTCATGAGTGCGTCTCTGGGGTCTCCCTTCATGAGTGCGTCTCTGGGGCCCTCATGAGTGCGTCTCTGAGGCCTCCCTTCATGAGTGCGTCTCTGGGGTCACCCTTCATGAGTGTCTCTGGGGCTTCCCTTCATGAGTGCGTCTCTGAGGGCCTCCCTTCCAACTCTCCTGTTTCGTCAGTCTTCCCTCAGGCAGCACTCTCCTTCTGAACTAGAAATAAGTGTTGATAATTAGAATAAAATGTAAAAAAATAAGGGCACTATTTCAGCGTGATATTACCAAGTTCTTCATACCACTTTTTTGTGAAGTGAGACCAGTTCTGGGGGAAAGCAGAAAAGTGCTATTCTGGACCTGGAAGGACCCCATGACCTATTTCCCAAAAAAATACAAATAAATACAGACGAACTTCTTCCAGTTCGATGCCCTCTTAAGCTTTTTACTCCATGCACTTGGACTGGCTCGATAGAGCGCCTAGCTTCTTGTAGGGACGGAACTCGATCCCCCGATACTCCAAGTGGTTTGGCACAGTTTCCACTCACCGTCCTTATAGCCTAGCTCCTTGTTCTCATGTGACTGTCGAGTGGTATTTAGTAGTACTGGCTGTGATGCTTCTCCTGTGACAGCCGCAGCCCCGCTCCGGTGTGCCAGGTAAGTCCACTACGGCTCACCATAGCCCGGCCCGTGCTACTTGCCCCGCTCCTGTGCCAGGTAAGTCCTACGGGCTCACCATAGCCGCGTTGCTACTTGCCCCGGCTCCTGTGCCAGGTAAGTCCACCTACGGGCTCACCATAGCCCGTGCCCGTGCTACTTGCCCCGCTCCTGTGCCAGGTAAGTCCACTACGGGCTCGCCATAGACCGTGCTACTGCCCCTGCTCCTGTGCCAGGTAAGGTACTACGGGCTCACCATAACCCGTGCTAACTTGCCCCGCTCCTGCTGCCAGGTAGTAAGTCCACTACGGGCCTCACCATAGCCCGTGCTACTTGCAACTTTTGGTTCTCAGTAGCTGAATCTAAAAATCAAAAACAACAATTTTCTCCTCATATCTTCAGCATCTCACTATAAAACTCTGACAACATCTGGGCCTTCTGTCCCCTGCAGCCGGATTTCGTGGCATGGATCCAGGAAGACATGGTGGAGACGTTACTGGCCCTGGGGTCACGTCTGGGACCCCTGGCCGCAAGGGGCGAGGCTTGGGCCCTTCGTCACACGCAAGGGCCACGCCCCTCTCCACGAGACCCTCATCATTCCAGGACGCAGCACCACCGACGTCTCGCCCCTCGCCTTCTCCGCCACACTCCCGGTCTTCCCAGGTAGGAGGCGTCATCGGCATTACCCGGGCCTATTCATGCCCGTGCCACCTCTTTGGGTGGCTGCATCTTTATCAATCATCAGATCGTCTCTGGCTGTACTGGTGTGGTGTGGTAACGTATTTGGAAGACGTATGCATGGCTAGTACTATGAGTCATATTAAGGTCCAGATCCCACAGAACCACCATGCAGGGCGTCCCAGTACCCCAGACCACCATGTATGGCGTCCCAGTACCCCAGACCACCATGTATGGCGTCCCGGTACCTCAGACCACCATGAAGGCGTCCCGAGTACCTCAGACCACCAGTTATGGGGTCGTCCCAGTCCCCAGACCACCATGTATGGCGTCCCGGTACCTCAGACCACCATGTATGGCGTCTCGATACCCCAGACCACCATGTATGGCGTCCCAGTACCTCAGACCACCACTGCAGGGCGTCCCAGTACCTCAGACCACCTGCAGGGCGTCCCGGTACCCCAGACCACCATGTATGGCGTCCCGGTACCCCAGACCACCATGTATGGCGTCCCGGTACCCCAGACCACCATGTATGGCGTCCCCGGGTACCCCAGACCACCATTATGGCGTCCCGGTACCCCAGACCACCATTATGGCGTCCCGGTACCCCAGACCACATTATGCGTCCCGGTACCCCAGACCACCATTATGGCGCCCGTACCCCAGACCACCATGTATGGCATCCCGGTACCCCAGACCACCAATTATGGCGTCCCGGTACCCAGACCCAGGGGTCCCCGACTCGACAAGCAGGGCGTCCCAGTCCTCAGACCACCATGCAGGGCGTCCCAGTACCCCAGACACCATGCAGGGCGTCCCGGTCACCCCAGACCACCATGTATGGCATCCCGGTACCCCAGACCACCATGTATGGGTACCGGTCCCAGACCACCATGTATGGCGTCCCAGTACCTCAGACCACCACTGCAGGGCGTCCCAGTACCTCAGACCACCATGCAGGGCGTCCCAGTACCCCAGACCACCATGCAGGGCGTCCCGGTACCCCAGACCACCCATGCAGGGCGTCTCAGTACCTCGACCACCATGCAGGGCGTCCCAGTACCTCAGACCACTATGCAGGGCGTCCCGGTCCACCAGACCACCATGCAGGGCGTCCCGGTCCACCAGACCACCATGTAGGGCGTCCCAGTACAGCAGACCACCATGCAGGGCGTCCGGTCCAACCAGGACCACCATGTCAGGGCTCCCAGTACCCAGACAACCATGCAGGGCGTCCCAGTACCCAGACCACCATGCAGGGCGTCCCAGTACCCCAGACCACCATGCAGGGCAGTACTCGCCACCATCAGGCCGTACACCCAGACCACCATGAGGCGTCCCCAGTACCCCAGACCACCATGCAGGGCGTCCCAGTACCCCAACCACCATGCAGGGCGTCCCAGTACCCAGACCACCATGCAGGGCGTCCCAGTACCCAGACCACCATGCAGGCCGTCCCAGTACCTCAGACCACCATGCAGGCGTCCCAGTACCTCACGACCACCATGCAGGGCGTCCTGGTACCTCCAGACTCACTCATGCAGGGCGTCCCAGTACTCCAGACCCCTATGCAGGGCGTCCCATACCCCAGACCACCATGCGGGCGCTCCCAGTACCCCAGACCACCATGCAGGCGTCCCAGTACCTCTAGACCACCATGCAGGGCGTCCGAGTACCTCAGACCACCATGCAGGGCCCAGTCCCCAGACACCATCAGGCCTCCCAGACCACCATGCAGGCCGTCCCAGTACCTCCAGACCACCATGCAGGGCGTCCCGAGTACCTCAGACCACCATGCAGGCCGTCCCAGTACCCCAGACCACCATGCAGGCGCGTCCCAGTACCCCAGACCACCATGCAGGGCGTCCGAGTACCATCAGACCACCATGCAGGCGTCCCAGTACCACCAGACCACCATGCAGGGCGTTCCCCGGTACCCCAGACCACCATGCAGGGCGTCCCAGTACCCTAGACCACCATGCAGGGCGTCCGAGTACCTCAGACCCCCATGCAGGGCGTCCCAGTACCCAGACCACCATGCAGGGCGTTCCCAGTACCCTAGCACAGCAGCCGAACTAGCCCATGCGCGCGTCCCAGTACCCCAGACCACCATGCAGGGCGTCCCAGTACCTCAGACCACCATAGCATGGGCGTCCCAGTACCCCAGACACCATGCAGGGCGTCATCCTCAGCCATAGCGCCCGAGCCCAGACCACCATGCAGGGCGTCCCAGTACCCCAGACCACCATGCAGGACGTCCCAGTACCTCAGACCACCATGCAGGGCGTCCCAGTACCTCAGACCACCATGCAGGACGTCCCAGTACCCCAGACCACCATGCAGGGCGTCCCGGTACCACAGACCA
>WNGS01109918.1:0-12229 GCA_020271785.1 Procambarus virginalis
CAGAGGAGATGAACCAGACTTGGAAAGTCGAAGATCGACTAAAGGAGATGAACCAGACTTGGAAAGTCGAAGGATCGACAAAGGAGAGAACCAGATGGAAAGTCGAAAATCGACATTACTTGAACCAGACATGGAACGTCGAGATCGACCAGACTTGATGAAGCAGACATGGAACGTCGAAGATCGACCAAACTTGATAAATCAGACATGGAACGTCGAAGATCAACCAAAGGTAATGTAACCGATTTGGAATGCCGAAGGTCGACATACTTGATGAGCCAGACAGGAACGTCGAAGATCGACCAGAGGTGATGAACAAGACATGGAACGTCGACGATCGACCAGAGATCTTGAGTCAGAAATTGAGCATTTTGGATCGACCAGACGTCCCGGCCCAGATTTGAGAAGTGGAGAGTCGACCAGTGATGGGGAAGGAGACGAGCACCGCGGAGAGTCAGACAAAGAAGAGGCTCCACGCATGGTGCGCCATATGAAGAAGGATTTTGGAAGGAAGGATATAGAGCCACTGGAACGACGCATGTGGACCCAGCGGGACGCTGAAGGTGAGGTCCCCGGCAAGTCGCCCACCTCTACACCAGCCGGCGAGCTCCCTCCGTTTTCCTGATCCTCAGTCGCGAGGAGCAGATGGTGATTTGGTGATGAAAAATAATTCTGAGAAAGCTGCAGATATGGGGAAAAGTTCTGAAGCTAGCGGAGCCGTATCTTCAGTACCGCAAGTCAATTAAAGACCTAGAACCATATCTTCAATTCCAGGACGAGATATATAAATTAACGCCAGAGATTCAGTCGCAATGGTCAACAAATGACGAAAGTCTAGAAACAAAATCTCTTGAGTCTACTGACAGGCAACGACGGCGGTCAGACAGGAGTTCCGATACAGACAACGTAGATCATGACTTCCAGCACGAGATAAGTCAAGACGTCGGAAGAGAGCGAAACAGTCCCACTCCAGTGTCAGAGACCGAGCGTCGCACACAGCATTATAGACAACCAGAGGCATCGTCTCAACCGCTCTCAGAGATCATGACTCAAGGTATTCGCCGCTCAGCTGCTGAAGATAAGACGGATTATAACTCGAGTTCGGGCAGCGATGCGGATTCAGAACTCGATGTAGAGTGGATGCTAAATGACCCCGCATCAAATCTCGAATACCAGAAACCCACCAGAGATCTTGTACCGGCCGGAGATCAAGTGACGAATCAGAACCGGAACTTATGACGTACCGTGTTTCTGACGTCTGGAAGATGGACGAGGGCTGAGGAGCAGCACCCCAAGCGACTCCCAGCCTCACAAAGACAGTCACCGAGGAGGAATCACTGGGTTTAGAACATCGACACTCCTGTGGAGAACGTTGTTAGTGACGAACCACGCAAGTCTATTGGCTTGGTAATGCTCAGCAGTGAACCAGTAACGGACCACCAGTCTCCAGTGCCACCACATCTTGACGACCAAGATGTACGAAAAATATTTAGCGAGTTACCCGAATGTTCATCAAGGGTTTGGAGCCTCGTTCGCCGAGAGGTTCTACGGCAGGATTGGAGCCTCGTCGCCGAGAGGTTCTACGGCAGGATTGGAACCTCGTTCACCCAGAGGTTCTACGGCAGGATTGGAACCTCGTTCGCCGAGAGGATCTTCGGCAGGATTGAGCCTCGCTCACCCAGAGGTTCAACGGCAGGATTGGAGCCTCGCTCACCCAGAGGTCTACGGCAGGATTGGAGCCTCGCTCACCCAGAGGTTCAACGGCAGGATTGGAGCCTCGCTCACAGAGGTCTACGGCAGGATTGGAGCCTCGCTCACCCAGAGGTTCAACGGCAGGATTGGAGCCTCGCTCACCCAGAGGTTCTACGGCAGGATTGGAGCCTCGCTCACCCAGAGGTTCAACGGCAGGATTGGAGCCTCTCTCACCCAGAGGTTCAACGGCAGGATTGGAGCCTCTCTCACCCAGAGGTTCAACGGCAGGATTTGAGCCTCACTCACCCAGAAGTTCTACGGCAGGATTGGAGCTCGCTCACCCAGAGGTTCAACGGCAGGATTGGAGCCTCGCTCACCCAGAGGTTCAACGGCAGGATTGGAGCCTCGCTCACCCAGAGGTTCAACGGCAGGATTGGAGCCTCGCTCACCCAGAGGTTCTACGACAGGATTGGAGCCTCGCTCACCCAGAGGTTCTACGGCAGGATTGGAGCCTCGCTCACCCAGAGTTCTACGGCAGGATTGGAGCCTCGCTCACCCAGAGGTTCAACGGCAGGATTGGAGCCTCTCTCACCCAGAGGTTCAACGGCAGGATTGGAGCCTCTCTCACCCAGAGGTTCTACGGCAGGATTGGAGCCTCGCTCACCCAGAGGTTCTACGGCAGGATTGGAGCCTCGCTCACCCAGAGGTTCAACGGCAGGATTGGAGCCTCACTCACCCAGAGGTTCTACGCAGGATTGGAGCCTCTCACCCAGAGGTTCAACGGCAGGATTTGAGCCTCACTCACCCAGAAGTTCTACAGCAGGCTTGGAGCCTCGCTCACCCAGAGGTTCAGATGTAGAACTGGTGGATCAAACCCCATAAGGCCGTCAGCATTTTAGACAGTCACTGGGCCCCTAAGGGTTCCGCAGGTGGCTCGGAGCCTCGCTCACCCAGAGGTTCTACGGCGGGCTTGGAGACTGGCGAGCCAGAGGTGGCGATGAGCGTAGAACCCCGGCGACGCTCCATAACCACTACAGTCATCGACTTCCTGGCCAGTAGGCTGAGTGCGGATCAGCAGCCGCCAAGCGACATGGACTCAGCACCTCCCCGACACCTGGAGGAGCTCAGCGCCACCTCTCAGCCACTAGATAACTCAGCTAGTTGCCTGGAAGAGTCACTCGGAGAGTTTAAAGAAGACCAGAGAGATAGAATATTACCAAGAAGTTCGGTAGGTAACTTGGAGGATCGTAAATCACTCCCAGGTTCCATAGGTGACCAGAAAGATTTAAAGTTACTCAGAGTTTCAGTGACAGACTTTGATGATTATGGGTCTTCCAGAATTTCCACAGAGGACCATCAGGGCGATCACAAATCGCCCGAAGATTCTGTAGATGAACTGGAAATTCACAGGTCTTTCCGAGACTCAATGGGTGAGTAGAGGTTCGTAGATCATCCAAGCGTTCAGGCGTCGGCGCAGGCGACGATCAGGAGTCTCTCAGGGAGAAAATAACGGTACCAGTTTTTCCCTGTCGGACGATGAGGGAAAGTCGACATCGAACCTTGATGGAAGTTCCAGCGAGTCAGAGTCCGAGAGCAAAATACGCGATCCAGCAGCACTGCACTTCCAGAGTTCCATGACCTTAGGGCCTTCCCCGAAGTAGCTCAGCAGCAGGAGTCGAACACTGAACCCGAGCCTATAGTTAGTAACGAAACCAGAAGGTCAATCGGTATGGAAATGTTTAATTATCTGGTGCGACGGTTCAGTAATGTGGAGGCTGAGAGCGACGCCTCCCAGCTCCTGGTGCTGGGTGCTCAGCCTGCTAGGACATCCCCCAGAGGTTCAGTCGTCGCCCAGGAAGATCACAACTTACTCGCAAGTTCAGATCATGACATACATGACAGCAGGTCACCCAGGGGTTCAGTACCAGACATTGATGCTCACAGGTCACCCAGGGGTTCAGTACCGGACATTGATGCTCACAGGTCCCCCAGGGGTTCAGTACCAGACATTGATGCTCACAGGTCACCCAGGGGTTCAGTACCGGACATGATGCTCACAGGTCACCCAGGGGTTCAGTACGGACATTGATGCTCACAGGTCACCCAGGGGTTCAGTACCGGACATTGATGCTCACAAGTCACCCAGGGGTTCAGTACCAGACATTGATGCCCACAGGTCACCCAGGGGTTCAGTACCAGACATTGATGCTCACAAGTCACCCAGGGGTTCAGTACCAGACATTGATGTCACAAGTCACCCAGGGTTCAGTACCAGACATTGATGCTCACAGGTCACCCAGGGGTTCAGTACGGACATTGATGCTCACAAGTCACCCAGGGGTTCAGTACCAGACAATGATGCTCACAGGTCACCCAGGGGTTCAGTACCGGACAATGATGCTCACAGGTCACCCAGGGGTTCAGTACCGGACAATGATGCTCACAGGTCACCAGGGGTTCAGTACCAGACATTGATGCTCACAGGTCACCCAGGGTTCAGTACCGGACATTGATGCTCAAGTCACCCAGGGGTTCAGTACCAGACATTGATGCTCACAAGTCACCCAGGGGTTCAGTACCGGACAATGATGCTCACAAGTCACCCGGGGTTCAGTACCAGACAATGATGCTCACAAGTCACCAGGGGTTCAGTACCAGACATTGATGCTCACAGGTCACCCAGGGGTTCAGTACCAGACATGATGCTCACAAGTCACCCAGGGTTCAGTACCAGACATTGATGCTCACAAGTCACCCAGGGGTTCAGTACGGACATTGATGCCCACAGGTCACCCAGGGGTTCAGTACCAGACATTGATGCTCACAAGTCACCCAGGGGTCAACAACACACTATAGCGAGAGTGGACCACTGCGACAAAGTGTAGGAACACCTCGTCTAGTGAGGACGAGTACATGGATCCTATTGACAGTTCAGGACCCGACGCGGACACAACACTGGCAGGTAACACACATGATGTGTGTAGTGAATCTCAGTCAGGTTTGCCGGCTGTCAAGTCGGATGTTGTAACGTCTACACCAGTAAAGGAACAGGACCCATACCATCCCTCAGTCGTCGTCGCCCCACACCCAACACCACCAGTAAAGGAACAGGACCCATACCATCCCACAGTCGTCGTCGCCCCACACCCAACACCACCAGTAAAGGAACAGGACCCATACCATCCCTCAGTCGTCGTCGCCCCACACCCAACACCACCAGTAAAGGAACAGGACCCATACCATCCCACAGTCGTCGTCGCCCCACACCCAACACCACCAGTAAAGGAACAGGACCCATACCATCCCACAGTCGTCGTCGCCCCACACTCAACACACCAGTAAAGGAACAGGACACATACCATCCACAGTCGTCGTCGCCCCACACCAAAACACCAGTAAAGGAACAGGACCCATACCATCCCACAGTCGTCGTCGCCCCACACTCAACACCACCAGTAAAGGAACAGGACACATACCATCCCACAGTCGTCGTCGCCCCACACCCAACACCACCAGTAAAGGAACAGGACCCATACCATCCCACAGTCGTCGTCGCCCACACCCAACACCACCAGTAAAGACAAAGACCGGCCTTAATGGCTCAAAGTCCACCATATTGTCCACGCGTCGAGGCGACATGAAGAAGACACTATCACGGAGTACTACCAAATGGACGTGGAGACCGGGGACCTGTATTACACGAAGTGCCGGACATATACACGGCTCTGTACTACCACATGACCACCATCTTGTCTCTCCCGGACCTGGACATGGTGGAGATCGACCTTCCTCTGGCGCTGGACAACGAGTCGCTGCCACGCTTCACACAGGTCAACCACACAGACAAGCTTCAGAGTCTAGGTATCTTTTCTTGTAACTAATAAACAAATCCACAAGGGCCGTGACGAGGATTCGAACCTGCGTCCGGGAGCAAACCACACACTGCCTAATCAACTGAGCTACGACAGGGTTAAAATGAGTTGAAACCGAAGTTCTACTGAACTACGGTTTCAACCCTTTTACCTTGTCGTAGCTCAGTCGATTAAGGCAGTGTCTGGGTTGCTCTCGGACGCAGGTTCGAATCCTCGTCACGGCCCTTGTGGATTTGTTCACTTGATGCATCACATTAGTGTGATCTCTGTGTGTAATTGTAACTAATATTTTGCTCATAACGTCATTGAAGAAACTTAAATTTACTAAATAATACTGAAGCAAATTTTTTTGCAGCAAATGAAAATGAATGATAATTGATGAGAAATGAGTGAGAGAAATGATGATGTGATGAGAGTAATGAGGGAGAGGGACGGTGTTGTGATGAGTAGTGAGAGGGACAGTGTTGTGATGAGTAACAAGTGAGAGGGACGGTGTTGTATGAGTAACCAGTGAGAGGGACGGTGTTGTATGAGTAACCAGTGAGAGGGACGATGTTGTATGAGTAAGGACGAGGGACGAGGTTGAATGAGTAACCAGTGAGAGGGACGGTGTTGTGATGAGTAGTGAGAGGGACGGTGTTGTGATGAGTAGTGAGAGGGACGGTGTTGTGATGAGTAACAAGTGAGAGGGACGGTGTTGTATGAGTAACCAGTGAGAGGGACGGTGTTGTATGAGTAACCAGTGAGAGGGACAGTGTTGTATGAGTAACCAGTGAGAGGGACGGTGTTGTATGAGTAACCAGTGAGAGGGACGGTGTTGATGAGTAACAAGTGAGAGGGACGATGTGAATGAGTAACCAGTGAGAGGGACGATGTTGTATGAGTAACCAGTGAGAGGGACGATGTTGTATGAGTAACAAGTGAGAGGGACGATGTTGTATGAGTAACCAGTGAGAGGGACGATGTTGTATGAGTAACAAGTGAGAGGGACGGTGTTGTATGAGTAACCAGTGAGAGGGACGATGTTGTATGAGTAACAAGTGAGAGGGACGATGTTGAATGAGTAACAAGTGAGAGGGACGATGTTGAATGAGTAACCAGTGAGAGGGACGATGTTGAATGAGTAACAAGTGAGAGGGACGATGTTGAATGAGTAACCAGTGAGAGGGACGGTGTTGTATGAGTAACCAGTGAGAGGGACGGTGTTGTATGAGTAACCAGTGAGAGGGACGGTGTTGTATGAGTAACCAGTGAGAGGGACGATGTTGTATGAGTAACCAGTGAGAGGGACGATGTTGAATGAGTAACCAGTGAGAGGGACGGTGTTGTATGAGTAACCAGTGAGAGGGACGGTGTTGTATGAGTAACCAGTGAGAGAGACGGTGTTGTATGAGTAACCAGTGAGAGGGACGATGTTGTATGAGTAACCAGTGAGAGGGACGGTGTTGTATGAGTAACCAGTGAGAGGGACGGTGTTGTATGAGTAACCAGTGAGAGGGACGGTGTTGTATGAGTAACCAGTGAGAGGGACAGTGTTGTATGAGTAACAGTGAGAGGGACGTGTTGTATGAGTAACCAGTGAGAGGGACGGTGTTGTATGAGTAACCAGTGAGAGGGACGGTGTTGTATGAGTAACCAGTGAGAGGGACAGTGTTGTATGAGTAACCAGTGAGAGGGACGGTGTTGTATGAGTAACCAGTGAGAGGGACGGTGTTGTATGAGTAACCAGTGAGAGGGACAGTGTTGTATGAGTAACCAGTGAGAGGGACGGTGTTGTATGAGTAACCAGTGAGAGGGACGGTATATTTCAGGAGCCACAGGGATGGAGGCGGCCCGACGCCAGCAGGGGACGCGCGGCAGGTCTTCCTGGGAGACATTTCCTCAACACAAGGAAGAAGAAAAAATCGCTGGAGAGGTACAACTGCTCTTTACTCCATTAGGGCTTGCTTCCTAATGTTGCTATACTGTGTAAATATATGTATAATGTATCCCCCCTACATGTGTAAACATTTTAGGGAAACTGTATCATTATGACACTGCTAGCCTCGTGGTGTGTGACACATTATGACGCTGCTAGCCTAAAAATAAATTCACTTATATTTCACATGATAAGTATCATAACTTAAGCAATAAAAATGTTCAAGATAATCTGCAAAGTGAGTCATCATCCAAGAATCTGAGAACCCTACAACTGACTGCCCCTGATCATCACACAGCACTTGTAAACCCGATCAAGTCACCTTAATGTTCAACTCACCAAGTGTCTGAGGCTCTGTTCCGTTGAATAGAGAGAGAGAGGGGGGGGGGGGGGTCTGTAGTTGACAGAGACTGTCCCGCCTCGCCGGCTGACAGCCTCCCTGATTTGGCTGTTCTTCTGTTTTATCCTCCTTCTTCTCGTCGTCTCCTGTCGAATCGATAGCTCTCTGAGTATATATTGGGAAACCTAGTAGCTAACTCCGCCCCAAGTAGATAGCCTCGGGCACTCTACCAGCCACTCCTTAAACGTCGGCATGTTTGAAGGCTACCAGGCTAAATTATAAGATTAGCGGGAGCCAGGTGGAATTCGCATGATCTGACCTCAGGTCACTTGTGTTGTCATTAACACTTAAAGGTGTGAGATCCAGGCCGACAAACTGGCGCCTCTCAAATTCCGTGTCTGTGACTCACTGAACTATATATATTAAATATAACTAACCCAAACACCTTTACAGTGTTACATCAGGTCATAACACCAGGGGTCAGATCATAACACCAGGGGTCACGTCATAACACCAGGGGTCAGGTCATAACACCAGGGGTCACATCATAACACCAGGGGTCAGGTCATAACACCAGGGGCCACACGTGTTTCAGCATCACAGGCGTGACATTCTGCGGGTGTGGGTTCCTGGGCATCTATCTGGTGGGCGCCGCCTCCTGCCTCCAGCAGCAAGCCCCGGCCTCCTCCGGGGCCGGCTGGCCGGCTCCTCTGTTGGCTCCCTCATCGCCACCTGCCTCATCTGTGACGTCCCTCTACAGGTTAGTACTCTGTGACGTCCCTCTACAGGTCAGTACACGGTGACGTCACTCTCCAGGTCAGTACACGGTGACATCCCATATATTATTATTGCAAATGTCTTGTTGTCCAGGGGCCTGGCAGCTGAGTGGACAGCGCTCGGGATTCGTAGTCCTGAGGTTCGGGTATAGGATCCCCGGTGAAGGCGGAAACAAATGGGGCAGAGTATCTTTCCCCTGATGCCCTGTTCACCTAGCAGTAAATAGGTACCTGGGAGTTAGACAGCTGCTATGGGCTGCTTCCTGGGGATGTGTAACAAAAAGAAGGTCGAGGACCGGGCCGCGGGGACACTAATCCCCGAAATTCTCAAGATAATATCACGATAACCTCAGGATAACATCACGATAACCTCAAGATAACCTCAAGATAACACCCGCACCGAATACGAGTACTTCTTTACTTTCCTTGGTTCGCCTTTTAAGTTTCTATCGAAGCCTTATCCTATTTTCTTTCAGTTTAAAGACGCTGCCCTTGTCACTTTGTTCCCCTCGGTATTTTCTATGTAGTGATCATATCTACTCTTCCTCACCCCAAGAAGTGTTAAAATAAATGAATTCTCTTATCCTGTTCTCATTGCTTAGTTCATTCCGGTAAATCCGGGGAGAGTCTTTGATAATCTCTTTTGTATGTTCTTGTTCGCCAAGTATAACAGGCTTAGCCCCTGTAATCACCTAATTGTGCTTGTGGGGGTTGAGCTTTGTCTCTTTGGTCCCGCCTCTCAACTGGTGTACAGATTCCTGAATCTGTTCCCCTGTTCACTTGTGACGGAGGCTGCACTCCTGGTGACGCTTAGGAAGGGTTCATTACTCCCCTTGTCGCCTTCCTGGGTCTTGTGCTCTGTAACTGGTTGTTCATCAGCCCTGCCACTGTCTTGTTCTCCGCTCTCTTGTTCACCGCCTCGAGAACGCCGCCTCGAGAACACCTGGAGAACACCACCTGGAGAACACCACCACGAGAGCACCACCACGAGAACACATGGGGGCGCAGAATCTTCCACACCACTACACGTGTTAACTGATGTGTTCTGTACATACACTAGGACCTGTTCTCTGAGAGCCATTAGTAAGAATTATCAAAAGAAGGCACCAAGTCGGGAAGACTTTGTAGCACCATCAAGGGTGCGGGATGATCATAGGACGCTAAATATCAGTAAGGACGCCAATACGAGAACGAGAGCCCATAAGGCGAACGACGTCAAAGGTATCTGAAACAACACGACAATAAACCCCACAACGAAGAGTGTCGAGGTGAACCCAAACGGTTCCGCAATATCACCTCATGTGGCCGGTGTCATTATCATAAACACACAAACGTCACCACCTTTAATGGGAGACATCCCGTCACGCAGGGTGCAGTCGCACCTCCACAGATCTCCAGTATCATCTATTGATACTGGTAATGGCTCAAAAGGGCCACCACTTACGGGCTATCCATGCCCGTGCCACGCTTTAGGTGGCTTAATCTTTATCAATCATCACCACCTTCAATGTTCTTTAATAACTCTAGTTAACTGAATGTCCGAAACGCTATGCGTACTAGTAGCTTTAGGTATTGTATGTACTATCTCTATCTTTAAGTCCATCATTATGTATGTAAGTCAATGGATGTACCTTTACCTGAATAAAAAATCTAAATCTAAATGTAATAGCAGATTAAATGAAATAATAGATCTTTAACTCCTAAGAAATTTGCTGAAGTTGGTAGGTTGAGGTACTGACAACTATATGGGTGTGGAAGCTGCACGTGGAGATGACTGTAGATGGTGAGCTTACGGGGCCGCTGTGCGTCGTTACAGACGGTGCGGGAAACACTGCTGAAGACGGCCAAGGCGACGCGGTCTTACATGCTGGGGCCTCTGAGTCCGTTCTTCTTCCTGGAGGAGCCGCTCCTGAAGAAACTTTTAGAGATGTTGCCGGAGGACGCCCACGTCCGCGCCTCGGGTCGTCTCTTCCTCTCCCTCACCCGCGCCGCCACGCTCACAACGAGGTACGTCAACACCACACACCACACAACACACACCACACCACACACACACACACACACACACACACACACACACACACACACACACAACACACAACACACACACCACACACCCACACACACACACCACACACACACACCCAAGCATACCAGCGATACAAAGATGCGAGAAACAACTACACGGCAGTGCGGAGAGAGGCAGAAAGAAATTTTGAAAAAGGGATTGCAGACAAATGTAAAACAGAACCAGGTCTATTCTATAAATCATAAACAACAAATTGCAGGTAAAGGATAATATTCAGAGGTTGAAAATGGGAAATAGATTCACGGAAAATGAAAAAGAAATGTGTGAAACATTAAACGAAAAGTTCCAAAGTGTGTTTGTACAAAATGAAATCTTCAGGGAACCAGATACAATAAGAATTCCAGAGAACAACATAGAGCACATAGAGGGTCTGGAGATGAAGTGGAAAAATGCTCAAAGAGCTAAATAAGAACAAAGCAGTTGGTCCAGATGGAGTTTCACCATGGGTTCTGAGAGAATGTGCACCTGAGCTCAGCATCCCTCTTCAACTGATCTTTCAGGCATCCCTGTTTACAGGAGTTGTAGCTGATGTGTGGAAAAAGGCTAACATAGTTCCAATTTACAAGAGTGGAAGCAGGGAAGACCCCCTTAATATAGACCGGTATCATTGACAAGTGTAATAGTCAAAATATTGGAAAAAATAATTAAAACTAAATGGGTAGCACACCTGGAGAGAAATGATATAATATCAGACAGACAGTATGGTTTTCGATCTGGTAGATCCTGTGTATCGAATTTACTCAGTTTTTATGATCGAGCAACAGAGATATTACAGGAAAGAGATGGTTGGGCTGACTGCATCTATCTGGACCTAAAAAAGGCTTTCGACAGAGTTCCACATAAGAGGTTGTTCTGGAAATGGAAAATATTGGAGGAGTGACAGGTACGCTTCTAACATGGATGAAAAACTTTCTGACTGATAGAAAAATGAGGGCTGTGATCAGAGGCAATGTATCGGACTGGAGAAATGTCACAAGTGGAGTACCACAGGGTTCAGTTCTTGCACCAGTGATGTTTATTGTCTACATAAATGATCTACCAGTTGGTATACAGAATTATATGAACATGTTTGCTGATGATGCTAAGATAATAGGAAGGATAAGAAATTTAGATGATTGTCATGCCCTTCAAGAAGACCTGGATAAAATAAGTATATGGAGCACCACTTGGCAAATGGAATTTAATGTTAATAAATGTCATGTTATGGAATGTGGAATAGGAGAACATAGACCCCACACAACCTATATATTATGTGAGAAATCTTTAAAGAACTCTGATAAAGAAAGAGATCTAGGGGTGGTTCTAGATAGAAAACTATCACCTGAAGACCACATAAAGAATATGTGCAAGGAGCCTATGCTATGCTTTCTAACTTCAGAATTGCTTTTAAATACATGGATGGGATATACTAAAGAAATTGTTCATGACTTTTGTTAGGCCAAAGCTAGAATATGCAGCTGTTGTTTGGTGCCCATATCTTAAGAAGCACATCAACAAACTGGAAAAGGTTGCAAAGACATGCTACTAAGTGGCTCCCAAACT
>WNGS01109928.1:0-19276 GCA_020271785.1 Procambarus virginalis
AGATCCAACCGGAGGTAAGGTGCTGTAACAATTTCCTCAATCGAATTCTTACAGAAAAACTAATGGTGCCGTCAAAAAGGCAACAATTTGATATATGTAATATACCTTTCTACTGAGTAATCCTACAAGGAAGGGTGAATTTCTTATTTAAGACCGCTCCTTTCAAAGGAAAATAAACCATATGAAACAAGGTACTATTGGGCTAGAAATAAATTGACAAGGAAATTAATTTCTTGATCAATATTTAGACCAATTTGAACATAAAAACAAAGGCCTCTATGCAGCAGCAGAGTATTAAGTGAATTTTTCTTAAAATATCGGGGAAACACAAAGAATGTAAAATTCCAAACAATAACCCAGGAAGAGGTAGGTTTTCTATACACATTTGTGTTAAAACCATTTAAGAGTATTTATCTTGACATCCCCAAGAAACATGCAATGCATTATCCTTTTCACAGTCTGCAGTGATAGGGAAACGGAATATTACAATGTTTGTGGGGTATTAGGGATGTCTCTAAATTTCTCAAACATGAGATCGGGGTACTTGAATAACCAAAGGGTGTCATCTACATATCTTCGTATGTACATGACGGGTTATGAAAGCCCAAAGAGGGGTGTGGGTTCAGCCATTATCAAGCCAAATTTTCTTCATGTGAAAAATCAGAAACGCATTAATTAACAAGGAGGGACAGGGCGAAACCCTGCAAACCCCGTCATTGTTTCAAATAAATATGACATAATAATAAAAAAAGTCTTTATCGGCAAATTCTAACAACCGTCTAAATATTTTACTACCTATAATTCCTCACACTAAATAGTGTCAGAAAAAGAAAATTAAGATTACACAATTTCAAAAGTATCCAAACAGTGGAATATTAGCGAAGAGTGATTTTACGTCATAAACTATGCCATTACAGTAGAAAACTCAAAGAATTTCAGTGTTTTTCGTTTTTTTTTTGTTTTTTTTGAGGGGAGGAAAGTTCCTTAACAAAAATCCTGGGTTCTCACAGTAAATCATTTACAAATAATGTTCTAATACGGAACTAGAAACTTTGCCATATTGTAAATAAAAGTACCAATTGCAGCCAAATCGGATAAATAGGTATACATGTTTTATGAACCATAGGCAACCCATATAAAATACTGGATTAGAGCCAGTGCAAGTATTTGTATAATCAGAGAGAACCTTCTTTCGGACTTCTTACAACCCTATTCAATTTATCTTCACAATTCAAAATATAAGAAAATGGGTCAATATGACCAACACAAATTAGAGGGGGTCTTCTAACAATCTTTCAACTTTATTCACATAACCTAACCTACCAAAATTCACTGCACCCCTAATTATCCGCCTAGTAAACAATACTCTTATCATCATTTAAACCGTTAGTACAATTAATTTCATTTACCCAAAATGGTGGAAATGTAGATTTATATGATCAAAAGCCATTAAAGGACCTAGTGTGCTAAGGAAGAAAAGCAGTGCTTAATTTTTCCAATCAGAAATCGGAACACAAGTGATTGATGTTCCCATCACTGAATTATAAGAAAAAACAGTTTTAAAAATGAAATGGAAAATATGAAAAAATAAAAATAATAAAATCATAAAAAATATATAATATAATATATATAAAATATAATAATAAAATTTAAAATTTTAACATAATAAAAATATAAAAAATATATATAAAATATAACTAAAATATTAAACAAAAAATCAAATATATAACAAAATATAAACTTTCAAATATATAATATAAAATAATAATAAAAGAAAAAATATATAAAAAATAACAAAAAAACAGTTTAAAAAATGAAAGAACTATTGAAAAAAATAATAAAAAAAAACCTATTCTTACGAAAATGAACGGTCTGGTAAAACAACACAGCTCAATCCAACACCAATCACTCAAATAAATAAATCACAATGAAAATAATTCAAAATCATGAAAATTCAATTACCCAATGCAATCGAAACATTTTAAAATTGAATTGTAACGTATCTAGTATAGCGTGGGTGTGCTCTTACATGCAACATAATGTGCGTTTTCAAAGAAAAGTATAAGTTTCCCTCACAGTCGTGGCATTTACATATTATTCGAAATGAATGGTATGGCAGCAACACAGTACAATTCCAACACAATGTCACCAAAAGAATTCACGAAAAAAGAAAATAAATCGCAATCTATTAAAATAAAATTTATCAATGACATCAGAAACACTGAAATGTAATTCGTGACATATTTAGTATATCGTGCATGTTGTTATTATGTGCAAACAGATGGCGCTGTTTTTCAAATACGCATGTTTATGCCTGTCACAGGGCGGTAGCGGGTTAGTAGGCATCATATTGTCGATATGTAAAAAAGACCGCGCTTATTCGAATGGAACGTTGTGTTTTTTTAAAATGTCAACGGAATCGGTGTGAAAGAAATGTCGAAGATTACAGTCCCCTTGGTGTTGCTCTTTACGTCAACAGACGGCGCGTTTTCAAAAAAGCATTGTTTTTTTCCTGTCACTGGTTGCAGGCATGTATATAGTAGATATAAAAAGACGCGCCTAATTGAATGCAGTTGTGTCAAAATTTCAAAGCAATAGGTAACGAGGTTTTCGAAGATTTCCCTCACATGACAATCATATGAAAAAACACAGTTAGTTTTCAGAAAAGGCATGTTTTCTTACCGTCAAGGACGTGACATTCTATATAGTAAGCATATAAAAAAAACCTGCTTCGGAGGCGAATGGAACGTGTGTGAACATTTCAAAGCAATCGACGAACAACTTTCCGGGAGATTAGCGGTTTTAAACAAATGAACATTTCCATCTGTATTATATAGATATAAGATATATATATATTATATATATCTATCTAATAGATATATATATATAGATATCTTATACATATGTCGACCTATCGCCAGAAGCACTTCTAAGCCATATGCAAGGCCCGATTTGCCTAATAAGCCAAGTTTTCATGAATAATTGTTTTTCGACTACCTCTAACCACCTAACCTAACCTAACCTAACCCAACTTTTTCGGCTGTACCTAACCCAACCCATAAAGATAGGTTAGGTTAGGTAGGTAGGTTGGTTAGGTTCGGTTATATATCTACGTATTTTAACTCCAATAAAAAAAAAAAGGACCTCATACAAAATGAAATGGGTAACTATCATTTCATAAGAAACAAAAAATAGAAAAATAATTATGTCAGGAAAAAACTGGCTATTAGGGCAAATCAAGGCCTAATAAGTCGGTTCTGGACTAGGTACGGACATATATAATATAATATATAGATATATATATATATATATTTATATATATATATAATATATATATAATTTTGTGGAGGAACGAGTGGAAATGGTGGTCGGCAGTCTTCCAACTAGCAGGTGTCAGTGCTGGGCCACATAATATATAAAAAAAAGAAAAGAAAAAAAAAGAGAAAAAAAAGAATGACTGCGTGATTTGGTAATCTGTGGTAAGGTTGGAAATACGAAAGCAATAATAAAAATATGGATTTTAATAACAATAAAAACACAAATGAAATAAATGCAAATCTTGGCTTACTGGCAAAAATCATAAACAATATAAACATGAAAATAGATTACGTTAATGGGGAGAGAATTGATATACAAAGTAAGTAAAATATGAATGCTGGAATATATGCACTAACTATGAACCTCTATTTGACCACACAGAGTGAGTCACTTAGGAGTTCACAGCTTGCGAGCACACAATATTCTGGCTGGCAGAAACGCAAGGGACTCCAACAATAACTGGTGAGGTCTTGTGATTGGCGGGGAGCCGGAGTGGAGTGTTGGTTGGCGGCCAATGAGGAAGCTGGATGGTCGCAAGTCGCTAGTTAGGCCGTTGAAGGGTTCGGCGCGTCGACCAGGTGCAGCAGTGGGGGGAAGGAGGGAGTTGCTGGTACGTGTGGCTAGCTTATATACGTTTAGCCACTACAAAACGTATCTTGTATATTGATGAGGACAGGAGTGATTCGCAGAAATGGCAGGCTAATCTCTGATAAGAGATTATCGTCACAATATAATATATATATATATATAATATATATATTATATATATATATATTATATATATATATATATATATATATATATATATATATATATATATATATATATATATTAGGGGTACCACCTCTGGTGCAATTGCAGGGACCCACATCCTCGAAGAAGAAAACAAAGAGCATTCAGAGAAGATCTTGTGGATTCTCACTGAATACTTAATTCTTTTCTTCTCCTACCACCCCTATTATTTTTTTGTATGTTTTGTTTTATTTTATTGCAATGCTACAGTTTACAGAGAACACACACACACACACACAAATATAACAATTAAACAATCAGCGTTCGAAGACCTCGTCCAGCTCCTCGGAGGTTGGGTGCGTACCCAGGATACAGCACGCATTTCCCCTCTGCACTGCGACACTGAGGCGCTGGAACAGGAAACTGGCTGCTCGTGGGTCTCTAGTTTTCCCAATGAGTTCCTCACCAACCTCCTTTAAAAACTTGAGTGCACATTTACCCCAGGCGCCCAGAGTCTCTGAGCCTATCGGCACGAACCTGTAACAACGTTCTAGGTCTCTGTACTTGTGGATTTTCTGGGTCTCCCTGAAGGTGGCTGCCCCACCTCCCTCCGCTGAGCTGTAACGTAAATAGGTATCAGCCAATGTAGATGCACAGGTGTAATCCCATACGACCTGTTTACCTTCCCTCCATGGCTGCAGGGTGACTCCATCTGGGCGTTTTTGGCTGTTGTCAGGTCTGCACAACTGGGGTTCCCTTTGTGCTGGACACCCAGCTGTAGCCAAACTTCTCTTGATGATGTCATTGACTGCCTCGTGTCTGGCAATCTTTCCCTGTGTCTTACGACAGATGAGACCATGGCTGCCGTATTGGTCTGCCCGTGCCTGGCCGCAAATACACCGGTGCTCGGTGGAGATAGGGGCGGCAAGGCGCAGAGCAACACCAATACTTAGGGCCCGATGATCCAGGCGGGTGCCCAAGGCGGAATTAGGGACTGCCAACAGGAAGTCCCCAGCATGGGGGGCTTGCACAGCTAGGAGACGCGCTCTGTCCTTCTGAGAAGCTACGTCCAGCAATGCTTTGGCGATGTTCTCCACTATGGGGCTATCCCATTTGGCCTGTTTACCGTCGTTTGGACAAGTTGGTCGGGTGTGTGAATTGGCGAGTGTGTCCCACCGACCAGCTCCTTCCACAAATTTGGGATCACGAATCCCAATGGAGTTCCTTAGGTATTCTGGTAGTATTTCCTTCACTAATTCACTTGTAGCACTGGTCGAGGATAAGAATGCCGGCAATGCTAACTGTGTCGCCTTGCGAATACCTATACCCCCGAGTCTAACTGGGAGCGTTGCTTGGTCCCACTGGTCATCTTGCAGGGAGAGGTTTAACACTTTCATAGTTATTGTCTTTAGGAGTGAATCGTATTCCGTTAATTTTGGGCTGTCAAAAGAAGGAGCACACCTGAGGAAATAGGTAAGTCTGGGCAAGGCCAGGCACCTTGTAAGAAGGTACAACGCATCATGAGCATCCAAAGCCCCTATTCGCGCCTCCATCCTCCTCAGGTCTTTAAGCTTTTCTTCGAGGACTACCTCAATGGCGTTCGAGCCCAGAGGTGCCCCTAGCAGCACACTGTCGGTGGGAGCGATCACTTGGGCTCCTGGCAATAAGATTTGTACTGCATTTATGATTGGTTGGTTGGACGAGATGATTTCACACTTTGATGGATTTAGTGTAAGGCCTAACTCCTCTCCCCTAGATTTCACTAGCTGAAGATCTCCTAGCAGGGATTCCTGTGTCCCTGCCAGGGTGCCATCGTCCAGGAACCAGATGTTGAATTCGCTGGACAACCTACTTGTGACCTCCTTAGCTGCCATGCAGAAAAGAAAAGGGGCAAGTGGGTCTCCCTGCTGGACACCTTCTGCGGAAACAACTTCATGTTCCCCAAACAACAGTGTCGATTCCCTACTGTACCCTGCTGAAACGAAAGGAAGTAGACAAGGAAAGCTGGTTCGAACTGCTTCCAGTACCACATCCCTTTTTACCTGGTTGAAGGCATTTTTAAAGTCTAATTTAATTAATGCCTTATTTTCTGGGAGGTCCTTGATATAGGCTCGTGCTGCATGAGCTGCTGCTTCACAGCCATGGGGGACACCAAAACCTAGTTGATGGGGTCGAAGCATCGTTGCAGCGTCTATGCTGATTTTTCTGACAGCTGCCCTAGCAACAAGGCGCCGAAGTGTGTTGCCCACGGCAATGGGTCTGACTCCACCATCCTTCTTCTTAAGGGCACAAAGGGATGCTCCGAAGAAGAACGGTTTAATTGTATCTGGGATCAACCCGGAGAGACAGTCGTTGACAAACTTCGTGATCTCTGACAGCAGTGTCTCGGCAACTTCGCCGAGAACTGGGTTTGTCATCTCCTTGAGGTGCTGAGGTCTTACTCCAGTGTATCCCCCTGCTGAGCCTGGTGGAAATGACATGATGGCTTTGTATACCTCTGATGCTTGGAGGAATAGAGGTCCCATGTCTGGGGCATTTGTGTCCCGAGCAGTGGGTTCCCATGGTACTCTGGGAGGGTGCTTCTCTCTCAGTGAGTCGGCAGTTGCTGTATCTCTAGGGGCGATTGTTTCTTCACTGGTAAGTAACCTAATTGCCCCTACTGTGTTGCCCTCTTCAATTTTCTTGGTCACTTGTGTTCCAAGCTTAAAATTATCATTGGAACTCTTGGGTCTTCCACGACGGTTTTTGCGTTGAGGAGGGATGGGGATCAAGTTGTCAGCTCTGGGGAAATTATTTATTGCCCTAGTGACTGATGAGGCTAGTGACTTGCCTCCTCTTGCAGGTACGCCTAAGCAAATATTGCCAAACAGGAGCAAATTATGCCATGCTTTGATGGTGGCTGCAGCATTAAGATTTTCAGACCGTTCATTCACTTTCCTTAGAAGGTCTGTATATTTCCCTGCTGCAAATGGGCGCGCAGCTTTAGGAATGTGGGGAAGAGTTCTGGTGGTGGATGCTTTGATGGCCCCCAGGAGGTCATCTGATGACATGAAGTTTGCTGGGATGTGTGGGGGTGCCGGGGGGGCCTGTGGGCCTTCCCTCTCTACAGGTAACGTCCATGAACCCTCACAGCCGTTGTGCTGACGTAGGGTTCCATCGTTTCTAAGGCTGTGAGATTCCTCACAAACCCGACACGTTCCTCTGAGTCTGGGTGGGTGCGCCTCTGGGTACATTGTTCCCAGGACCGTGTTCTTGGCTGAGGGGTTCCTGGTTAGTTGGGGGAGTCCCCTCCGTCCCCCGGGCGGGCTGTGACATAGGCGTGGCGTGGGAGGGTGATCACGGGTGGTGGCGGCAGGGGTAGTTAGCTGTCCCTCGCACTCACCACTCATGTGGGTACTTGTGTCTCCCTCCCTTTTGGGAAGAACCTGAATGCTTGCTGTGACCTGTGCCATATCTGGGTGCATGGAGGGTGACACATCTCTGCAACAGGCACTGTGTGGGCGGTGAATAGGTGGGTGGGAGACGCCCAGCCGCAGGGTGGGTGGGGTGGGATGGCAGGAGGTACAGTGTGCGGTGAGGCCGGCGGGCGGGGAGGGGTGGGGGTTGACCGGACACCGCTCGCCTTGAGGGGAGAGGGGGGTCTGGGTGACACTTAAACACTGGTACAATTTACTTGTATATCACTGCACAATGGTGAATGAATCATACACTTGTAGACTGACACACTGTGAGCTCCATTAACACTAAACATGATTGCTAATTTCTGTTTTTCTTTTCCAAATATATTATATAATCACTGGGTGGCACATGGATGACCCCCCCTCGCCGCACCGCACAACAACACCCCCTCCCCCCACACCTCACTGTGGGAGCCTACAGGCGCCGGCGTGGCCCTCACTGCCCTTATATTCCCCACTGTAAATTTCACCTGTTTTGATCCATTTTGTTGAGATGGTCCACTTGGGCACTTGCCGTCTACTCCTGCACCTTCCAGGATATTCACACAGCACCTTGTGAAGCTAGGCTATATTATATATATATATATTTATATATATATATTGTTATGGTGCCCTCTCCTAATCTCTTTCCTTTATATGCTATAATAGTCATATATACTCTCCTAATGTTTCTCGAAGTACAGGAAGTTGTTGTATATGTGGCGACCATATCGGCCTCAGCTACAGGGAGAAACTTACATTATAAGTTGTAGGTAAGGGGAAATTGGCGCCCGGATATAAATGAAAGAGTATCCCCTACTGCAGATATGACGTTTTGGAATGGACGCTAGCCGTGTGCGGATTGGATGACTCGGGTCACGGGCGACCAATTAGAGCCCGCCGTGACGTCACCGAGTGCCCGGGCGGCGCCAACGTCAGAGTTGAACTGACAGCGAAGGGGAGAGGACGCTCTCTGTCAGCTCTCAAGGATTGGAGGCTTTACAGGCCTTTCTCAGTGGATTAGAGCTAGCCATCGCAGCCCACCTTATATATAGGAGGCCCCGCGCTTCTGGGAAGCAAAAAGGAACCAAGTTGAGTGGGCAGAGAAGTGCCAAACTTGGAGAATTGTCGGCGACGACGCTGGGCGGCGAGCGCGTGACGTTGAGGGCCTGAAAGGTGTGGCGGGCAGGCATAGCTGTGACTGGGTCACATCCACTGAGGGTGTTAGGAGGGACGACACCGTTCCTAGGACGAGAAGCAGTACCTTGTGGAAGGAACGTGTGTGTGAATATAGCGATCAGCTCAGCGCCCATTGATGGACCAGGATTGGGATAGCTGAACCCCAGGGATTGGAACGGCGAAGACGCGAAGGCTTCACGACACCTGAGGACCTGTGGGAACGTTCCTGGATCGCCGAGGATCGACTCAGGAAGCATAGGACCCTCACACCATCGAGGGACAGGCGTCGTGAGCCAAGGATTGTTAAGGTAGATCATTTTCCCTCCCATTACCCCTTTGTGAGAGTAGGCTAGATAGGCCATTATATTCACTTATATATGTGGAAATAGGATATTAATGCTTTAGTAGCAGAATAGGCTGCAGGGCAGCTTATGTCCAGGACTGTCAGAGAGGACAGTGTGTGTGGATGGCAGGACAGTGAAGAAGAGGAGCCGACGTGGTGAAGAGGCCCTTCTGTGAGAGTGTGTGACTCCTGTCTTTCTGCCCAGTTGAAGGAGCCTGGAGGACGTGAGAAGAGTTGCTGACAATCTCCAGATTATTATTATTATTTTATCATTTTCTTGTATTACTTGTAGTCATATGTGTGATCATGTATTCGTATCAGTAAATTCACACATTTTATTATTGTGTTTGAGTGCGCCTCCATTATTATTATATTTCTATATGAGCATACACGAATGTTATCATAGTACCACTTAGTTCTTATTGCCTGGAGAGTGGTAAACAGCACAGACTTATATGAAAGGTACCCTTAGCCATCCGATCAGTATTAGTGCCTGAAAGGTGGCAACTAGTAACGTGGTGGCTAGAGAGAGGTAAAGCCACACGGACCTTCAAGGGAGTGTACCCTGGGCTGACAGTCCAATAGTAGATCTTGGGAGTAGCAACACTCTGGCAACAGACAAATATATATACACCCACTGAACTGCATCGCTGGGGTGCAGATATAATAACCCAGCTGGCGACCTTGTTGAGGAAAAGATAGAGAAGACAGGCGGGAAAGGAGTTCCTGCAACCTCTTTGTCCGGCAGGCAAGACTCAGGGAGGTCATTGTTATAAGGTAAGCCCGAGTCTTCCTTCACTCCTCCACGGGTCTAGGCCGGAATTGCTGATAGCAGTTTCCCCGTGGTTGACTGAAGGGCTTCCAGGGTGAGTCAGTGGCACCCCTTCAGTGGTGGAAGCAAAGACCTGCGGAGGTGGGCATTGCTGGTCCTCTCCTGTGGGACCAAGGAGACTCCGGTGAATCCCGGGAGTCGGAGGGGCTGAGTATTCGGCCTTTCGAGCCCCTAGCAGCCGAGTGCTAGCAGAGCCCCGGCCCACCCCCCGTGACAGAGAACTGGCGACCTTGCCAGGATTCGAACCACAGTAGCCAAGAACTGGAGACTTCGCCAGGAAGAGTGGATCAAGCTACGGTGTTGCCAAGGTGTGTTGATCAAGCTACAGTGTTGCCCAAGATTTCAAGACAGTGTTGCCAGGGTACAAATACAGTGTGGCCAGTGAATTCAGAGTACTGTTACCCAACCAGCTAAGGGACTGAAACGGTGAAATTAGTACCTACTAACTTGTCTGTGCTGTCGTGTATGCTCGACGATATAGAGATGGAGGAGGATAAAGTAAAGAAATTTATTGACACAAGGGACGAGAGAATTTTGGAAGAGTGTACCAAGGCCCAGCTCCAACAAGTGGCAAACCACTTTGGGATCAGGTTGAGGACGACTAAGGTTGCAGAGCGAAGGATAGAGATCATGGCACAGCTCACAGCTCGAGAGGAGGCGACGGGAGAGGAGCCATCTCAAGGAGAGCCGTCCCGAGAAGAGCCGTCGCAAGGTGAACCGTCCCGACTAGAGCCACCCCAAGCGCCTACCAGTGTGGAGGGAATTCACAGTGAACATGGGAGCAGTGGAAGGTCCAGCTGTAGTAAGAGGAGCCTGCAACTGGAAATAATGAAGATGCAACTGGAAGCCCAGCTGAGGCGAGAGGAAAGAGAAGCGCAAATGCAGCGAGAGGAGCGAGAAGCACGGCTGCAGCGAGAAGAAGGAGAGAGACAACTGCGACTGGAGGAGATAAAGGCAAAGAAAGAAGTCGAATTGCGTCGCGTTGAGCGTGGTCTGCCCGCACTACCTGCACGGCGGGATGACTTCAAGGTAAGGGAGTGACTTACCTACGTTCGAACCACAAGAAGCTGAGGCGTTCTTCGAACACTTTGAACGGATAGCAACTCTGAAGGAGTGGCCAGAAGATGATTGGGCTGCTCTGGTCCAGGGCAGGTTGACTGGTGAGGCCCGGGAAGCCTACAACATGCTGGACCTAGAAGAGTGTGCTAATTACGACGCAATTAAGAATGCGGTGCTCCACTCATTCCGGCTGACTCCGGAGATGTACCGGAAGCGGTTCAGAGAGTGTACAAGAGCGTCGGGAAAGTCTTACGCCGAGACCGCCAGGGATATGGAACGGAAGTTCCTACGGTGGTTGAAGGCGGAGGAAGCGGAGTCGGCGGATGATATCAAACGACTGATAGTGATGGAGAAGTTTATGTCAGTGCTCCATCCAGAGTTGCGAGTAAGGGTGAGAGAAGCAGGTATTAAGGACCTAAAGGCTGCAGCGGACCGAGCCGACATGCTGGAGGAGGCACTACATCTCAGGAGGGAGGGGCCGCCCAGACACTCGCCTTACCCCAGGTCGGGAGGGAACTTTAGGAGTTCAGGAGGAGCGAGGACGGGTGGGGACTCTCCCAAGAGTAGTGTGCCCGATGAAGTAACCCGGTTCAAGAGCTCAAGGGACGCGGGAAGGAAGCCCCAAGCTGTGAGCAGTGGACCTAGCTCGGGAGCGAGTGCCGCTGCCCGGGAACCGACGACGGGGAGTTCTAGGAGGACCCAGGGAACCTCTACCGTTGGTGCTACCAGGGTGACTAGTAGAGGGTCGCCCAGGAGAGGTGGTCGGTGTTACAACTGTGGGGGACGAGGACACTTTGCAAGGGAATGCAGCCGCCCAAGGCACGGTGGGAATGTGGCTTTCGCGAGGATAGGAAGCGAAGAAGCCAACGATAATTCAGGTGATATGCCAGTGATAAGGGAGAAGAGGATTCACCCCTTTGTGTGTGAGGGGACGGTGAAGATAAGAGGAGCTGATCCTGTGCCAGCAAGGATGCTGAGGGACACTGGATCCGACTTCACCCTTGTTAGTGAATCCCTCTTCCCCGAGGACTACAGACGTTCCAGTACAGGGGAAGCCCTGATAAGGACGTTGGGGGGACAAGTGAGGATGCCCCTTCATAAGGTGACTCTTAATTCAGACTATGGTTGTCAGACTCTCGTAGTAGGGGTCTGTGCTCTACTGCCCAGGATGGAAGCTCAGGTGATCCTAGGGAATGACTCCTGTGGGGGATGTGTTCTCCCGAATTTGATTAAAGGTGAGGAGTGTATAGAACCCTATCGACAGAGCAGCAGGACGGGCGCCAGCAGTGGCGAAACGGAAATTGCGAGAGTGGCATTTCCGGTATGCGCGGTGACGTCGGGACGAGACGTGAGGGAAGATGATGTGAGCGGATCCAGTCACGCCGAAGAGAACATGCCGGGTGACCTGGGGCTCGATCATTTGTTCCGAGAGGAGGCCAGAGGACAAGCGACAGGTGAGGAAGGGTCGGATAGGAGTGTCCAAGTTACTCTCACCAGTCCTCTAGGTATTGACCGCACCCGTCTAGGTGAGCTGCAAAGGGAAGAGTTTCCTGAGTTGGTACGGGAGGCTGAAGGAGGTCTCGCCGGACCCGAGTCACCGACTCACTTCTTCGTGGAGAAGGGAGTGCTAATGAGGCAGTGGAGACCGGTTAGGGAAGAAGCGGGTGATGATATGCTGAGAGTGAGGCGTCAGGTGGTGATGCCGGCGCGGTACAGAAACGCGGTACTGAAGCTTGCACACTCAGTGGATCCCGCGGGTCACTTGGGAGTGACCAAGACTTTAAGCAGGCTTCGGGAACATTTTTATTGGCCGGGCATGGACGCGGATGTAAGAAGAATTTGCAAGACGTGTTTCCCGTGCCAGAGAGCGGGAAAGAACGTCCCTGCCATCCCGAAAGCACCTTTGGTTCCAGTTCCGGCGTTCGGCCAGGCGTTTGAACGCCTAATAATCGACGTCGTGGGACCACTACCTAAGACCAGAAAGGGGAATAATTACTTATTGACTATCATGTGTGCTTCGACGAGATTTCCAGAGGCGATCCCAGTGCGGAAGGTGACATCGAGATGCGTCATGGGACACCTTCAGCGGTTCTTTGCTTGGGTAGGTGTGCCCAAGGAGATCCAGTCCGACTGTGGAAGCGTTTTCCAGTCGAGGTGGTTTAGGCAAGCTATGGCAAGCTGGGGAATAGCCCAACTACGATCGTCTCCTTATAGACCTCAATCGCAGGGAACGATTGAGAGGTTCCATTCCACTCTGAAGACCATCTTAAGAGTGTATTGTGCAGAACAGGGAGCGGAATGGGATGATGCTGTCTGTCCAGCCCTGTTCGCGATCCGAGATGCTATAGTTGAGTCTCTGGGATTCTCTCCATTCCAGCTAGTGTTTGGGCACGAAGTAAGAGCCGAAGTCGGGAGCCGGTCGGCCGAGCGGACAGCACACGGGACTTGTGATCCTGTGGTCCTGGGTTCGATCCCAGGCACCGGCAAGAAACAATGGGCAGAGTTTCTTTCACCCTATGCCCCTGTTACCTAGCAGTAAAATAGGTACCTGGGTGTTAGTCAGCTGTCACTGGCTGCTTCCTGGGGGTGGAGGCCTGGTCGAGGACCGGGCCGCGGGGACACTAAAAAAGCCCCGAAATCATCTCAAGATAACCTCAAGATAAGAAGCCCGTTATTGATGCTGAAGGAGCAGTTGACGGCAGAGAAAACATTAGTGACAGTGGAAGAGTATGTGCAGAGATTCCACGAACGATTGAAAACGGCGAAGGAGCTGGCTGCTGATCGCCTGAAGACAGCTCAAGAGATGTCGATCTGGTACGACAAGAAGGCTGTCCCAAGGGAGTTTGAGGCAGGAGCCAGAGTTTTAATTCCAGCCAGAGGTCAGAATTATAGACCAGTTGCACTAACATCGCACATAATAAAAGTATTTGAGAGAGTGATTAGGAGTCAGGTCACCAATTTCATGGAGATACATGACCTTCACAACCCAGGCCAACATGGATTTCGAGCGGGAAGATCGTGCCTCTCACAGCTACTTGAGCACTACGATAAAGTCACTGAGGCATTAGAAGAAAAACAGAATGCTGATGTGATATACACGGACTTCACAAAGGCATTCGATAAATGTGACCATGGCGTGATAGCACACAAAATGAAGTCAATGGGAATAACCGGTAAAGTAGGACGCTGGATTCTCAGTTTTCTGTCAAACAGGACTCAGCGAGTAACGGTCAACCATATAAAATCTAGTCCAAGCGCAGTTAAAAGCTCTGTACCTCAGGGTACAGTCCTTGCACCGCTGCTTTTCCTTATTCTCATATCAGATATAGACAAAAATACAAGTCACAGCTTCGTATCATCCTTTGCAGACGACACAAAAATCAGTAAGAAAATTACCTCGGCTGAAGACATTGAAAAACTTCAAGCTGATATTAATAAAGTTTTCGACTGGGCATCAGAAAATAATATGATGTTTAACAGTGACAAATTCCAGGTACTCAGGTACGGTAAAAATGAGGACCTTAAACATAATACAGGGTACAAAACACAATCAAATGTGCCCATAGTAGGAAAACAACATGTAAAGGATTTGGGAATAATGATGTCTGACGACCTAACGTTTAGGGAGCATAACCAAGCAAATATTGCGACAGCCAGAAAAATGATAGGATGGATTACGAGAACTTTCAAATCCAGGGATCCCATCACAATGCTTGTACTCTTCAAGTCACTTGTGCTGTCCCGTCTTGAGTACTGTTCAGTACTCACTTCCCCCTTTAGAGCAGGAGAGATTGCTGAAATAGAGGGAATACAGAGAACATATACGGCACGCATAGACGCGATAAAGCACCTAAATTATTGGGATCGTCTCAAAGCTCTCCAAATGTACTCACTAGAAAGAAGACGAGAGAGATATCAAATAATATACACCTGGAAGATACTGGAGGGCCAGGTCCCAAATCTACACAGTAAAATAACAACGTACTGGAGTGAACGATATGGAAGAAAATGCAGAATAGAACCAGTGAAGAGCAGGGGTGCCATAGGCACAATCAGAGAACACTGTATAAACATCAGAGGTCCGCAGTTGTTCAACGTCCTCCCAGCAAGCATAAGAAATATTGCCGGAACAACCGTGGACATCTTCAAGAGGAAACTAGATTTATTCCTCCAAGGAGTTCCGGACCAGCCGGGCTGTGGTGGGTATGTGGGCCTGCGGGCCGCTCCAAGCAACAGCCTAGTGGACCAAACTCTCACAAGTCAAGCCTGGCCTCGGGCCGGGCTTGGGGAGTAGAAGAACTCCCAGAACCCCATCAACCAGGTATCAACCAGAGTGATGATGTTGCTACCTGGGAGAGGTAGAGTGACAGAATCACGCTTTGGTGGTCCATACTCGGTTGTTCGGCGTGTGGGTCCTGTAAGTTATGAGATCAGTAAGCCGAATCGCCCTAACAAGACACAGGTATGTCATATCAATCGTTTGAAGCCATGCTTCCCAGAGGAGCAAGAGAGTGTGGGAGTGAAGGGAGCAACACAGTCGCAAGAAGGGAAATTGGCTCTGTGTATGGAGATGAGCCAAGTGTTGCCAGCAGAGGAAAGAAAGTGGGCCCGTGCCGATGGTATGCGCCTGTCAAATACAGAGAGTTTGGTACATCTAGAAGAGAGGCTGCGTCATCTGGATAAAGGGAAAAGGAGAGATTTAGTGACCCTGATACGAAGGAACAAGTCGCTCTTCACGGATGTGCCCCGACGGCACAAGAGTGTGGTGCACGAGGTGGACGTGCGCGGAGGAAAGCCAATCAAGCAGAGCGCTTATCGGGTGAGTCCTGAAAAGAGGAAGATCATGCGACAGGAGGTGGAATATCTGCTAGCGAATGATCTTGCTGAGCCCAGCAATGGTGAGTGGAGCTCGCCCTGTGTGCTGGTCAAGAAGAGTGATGGGTCATATCGTTTTTGCACCAACTATCGTAAAGTGAATTCCATAACCGTGTCGGATTCTCACCTGATGCCCCGAATAAGTGATTGCGTCGACCAAGTGGGAAACGCAAGGTTTGTCACCAAGATCGATCTGCTGAAAGGATACTATCAAATCCCTTTGTCTCCGAGTGCGAGCCAGATCTCAGCGTTTGCTACTCCAGACGGATTGTACCAGTATAAAGTACTTCCGTTTGGTATGAAGAACAGCGGAAGTTGTTTCCAGAGGATGATGAACGAAGTGCTACGAGGGATGGACGGTTGCGCCGTGTATATAGACGATATTGTGGTGTACGCCGATAGCTGGAAACAACACATGAATCGACTTACAGAGTTATTCCAACGGTTGGAAGAAGCGAACCTGACAGTTAATCTGGCCAAGAGCGAATTCGGAAAGGCCCGATTAGAATACTTAGGTTTCATCGTGGGTCAAGGGAAAGTGACTCCAGTAGACCAGAAAGTGAAGGCAATCAAAGAATATCCAAATCCCAGGACGAGAAAAAAATTGTTACGATATCTAGGGATGATCAGGTACTGTACTATAGAGGTTTTGCAAGAACTTCTCGACAGTGGCACACCCTCTGACTGAATTGCTATCTAAGAACGTTAGATGGAAGTGGGGGGGAAGCATGCCAGGAGTCCTTCGAGAAGACCAAGCAGTTATTAACCGAAGCGCCAGTGCTGATTTCGCCCGACTTCGAGTCAGACTTTATCTTGTACGTCGACGCTAGTGACGTGGGGATTGGAGCCATGTTAGCTCAAGAGAAGGACGGAGTTCACCGTCCAGTAGCATTCTACTCGAAGAAATTCGAAAAGTACCAGAGGGTACTTATAGTACAGTGGAAAAGGAAGCCTTAGCCCTGATCCTGGCACTGAAGCATTTCGACGTCTACGTCGGTGGAGGTACTAGACCGGTGCAAGTGTTCACCGATCATAACCCCTTGACGTTCGTGCACAGGATGAAGAACACGAACCAAAGGCTGACAAGATGGGCCCTACTGTTACAAGAGTACTGGCTAGAAATCAGGCACATTAAAGGAAGGGAGAATGTGGTAGCAGATGCCCTCTCCCGGATTTACTAACCGATATGACTTATTTTAAGGGGAGGGGTATGTTACGGTGCCCTGCCTATCTCTTTCGTTTGCCTGCTTTAAGAGTCATATCGACTCTCCCTACTGTTTCTCTGAGGTACAAGGAAGTCTGTTGGTATGTGTGGCGACCAATCGGCCGTCAGTTAAGGGAGAAAGGTTACATTATAAGTTGTAAGTAAAGGGAAATTGGCGCCCTGATGAAAATGAAAGAGTATCCCCTACTGCAGATATGACGTTTTGGAATGGGCACTAGCCGTGTGTGGATTGGGTGGCTTGGGTCACGGGCGACCAATCAGAGCCCGCCGTGACGTCACCGAGTGCCCCGGGCGGCGCCAACGTCAGTGTTGGCCTGACAGTGGAGGCGATAGGACGCACATCAGTCAGCTCTCAAGGATTGGAGGCTCTACAGGCCTTTCTCAGTGGATTAGAGCTAGCCATCGCAGTGCCACCTAATATATTGGAGACCCCGCGCTTCTGGGAAGCGAAAAGGAACCGAGTTCATTGAGCAGAGAAGTGCCAAACTCGGAAAATTGTCAGCGGCGACGCTGGACGTTGAGGGCCTGGGAGGTGTGGCGGGCAGGCTTAGCTGGGACCGGGTCACATCCACTGAGGGTGTTAGAGGGACGACACCGTTCCTAGGACGAGGAGCAACGCCTTGTGGAAGGAACGTGTGTGTGAATATAGTGATTAGCTCAGCGCCCATTGGTGAACCAAGATTGGGATAGCTGAATCTCAGGGAGTGGAATGGCGACGACGCGAAGGCTTCACGACACCTGAGGACCTGTGGGAACGTTCCTGGATCGCCAAGGATCGACTCAGGAAGCGTGGGACCCTCACACCATCGAGGGACAGGCGTCGTGAGCTAGGAATGTTAAGGTAGATCATTTTCCCTCCCATTACCCCTTTGTGAGAGTAGGCTAGATAGGCCATAATATTCACTTATATATGTGGAAATAGAACATTAATACTTTAGTAGCAGAATAGGCTGCAGGGCAGCTTATGTCCAAGACTGTCAGAGAGGACAGTGTGTGTGGACGGCAGGACAGTGAAGAAGAGGTGCCGACGTGGTGAAGAGGCCCTTCTGTGAGAGAGTGTGTGACTCCTGTCTATCTGCCCAGTTGAAGGAGCCTGGAGAACGTGAGAGAAGAGTTGCTGACAATCTCCAGAGTTATTATTATTATTTTCATTTTCTTGTATCACTTGTAATCATATGTGTGATCATGTAATTCGTGTCAGTAAATTCACACATTTTATTATTGTGTTTAAGTGTGCCTCCATTGCAAAATTTCTCTATTGAGCATACACGAGGGTTACCATAGTACCATCTAGGGAACATCACGTTCCCTATAGAATTTCTTATTGCCTAGGGAGTGGCACACAGCACAGACTTATATAAAGGTGTACCCTTAGCCATCCGATCAGTACTAGTGCCTGAATGGCGGCAACTAGTAACGTGGTGGCTAGAGAGAGGTAAAGCTACACGGACCTTCATGGGAGAGTACCCTGGGCCGACAGTCCAATAGTAGATCTTGGGAGCAGCAACTCTCTGGCAACAAACAATATATATACACCCACTGAACTGCATCGCTGGGGTGCAGATATAATAACCCAGCTGGCGACTTTGTTGAGGAAAAGATAGAGAAGACAGGCGGGAAAGGAGTTCCTGCAACCTTTTTGTCTGGCAAGCAAGACTCAGTGGAGTTACTGTTATAAGGTGAGCCTGAGTCTTCCTTCACTCCTCCTCGGGTCTAGGCCGGAACTGTTAATAGCAGTTTCCCTGTGGTTGACTGAAGGGCTTCCAGGGTGAATCAGTGGCACCCCTTTTCAGTGGTGGAAGCAAAGACCTGCGGAGGTGGGCATTGTTGGTCCTCTCCTGTGGGACCAAAGAGACTCCGGTGATTCCCGGGAGTCGGAGGGGCTGAGTATTCAGCCTTCGAGCCCTTAGCAACTGAGTGCTAGCGGAGCCCCGGCCCACCACCCCCCGTGACAATAGAGATGCTAGAGAATGCTTGCAATGAGTTAGTCAAGAAATCCTAATCTTTAATAAATGTAAGGCTTTGAGTCAACACTTGACTAGTTTATACAGGACTTCATAGCACCTATTTCAAGTTTTTTGATACTGTAATGTAGTATGGTTTTTCTTCCTGTAGGCGAAATTGATGGAGAATGTTGAAGGTTGGGAGGTTGGTAAATATTAGTGAACCCTCTTCAAAACCATATCTGACAAGCACTATATTGACTCCATCATCCAAGAGTACTACATTCATGGACCCTCATCCAACTACATTTTTGGCCCTTACTTTCCCTCTTC